>JASFDH010002354.1:0-11169 GCA_036937195.1 Nidularia pulvinata | reverse complement strand
GTAAGCCTTGTGTTGACCTCATGGGCACAGTTGCCTCATAGTATCCATGCAGTTGTCCATGTGTTATCTCCAAGATTGGATGCCCCTATGATAAGTCCAGAAGATAAGATAATGATAATCACCAAAAGAAAAGGCGAATTCATGACACATCTCAAGCCAATGGCTTCTGGCTACTTTGTCAAACCAGCTTGTATAATATTTTTCTGCCAACCTGGAGTTGGCAGTTAGTTAGTAATTGGCATTGGCATCAGCATCATATTTGATACATACATTCTTTTCTGATCCTCTAAATAGCCTTCCTTTGGCATTCTGTCCACTTCTCTGTCAAGTTCTGCCTTTTCCTGGTTCAACATGCTGAGGGCAATCATACACTTGCTGAACCACCCAGGCATAGTTGAGTTTGCCAATGGAAGGCTGAGTAGACTTGCTATCTCCTGAAATACCTTTTCCTTTTGTGTGATTCATACTACATCCATCTGCTTAACAATGAAGCTGGTAGATTGTATCTCTGAAGCTCCAGGGGCACACCAATTATTGTGTATCCAGTACAGTAGGTCCTTAGGTATTTATTTAGGTGTACAGGAGCTTATGCCAAAAATATGAATACCTTTGCCTGAATTTGAGTGTCATCAATTTCAATTCCATTTTCAACCCAATAATTGAATAGATCCAGGAAGATCTGTCATTCAGCAATATGTTTTCATTTAATGGCAGAGGTTGCTTTGAGATATTCTGTTTTATATACATCAATTACTTCATGCTCTTACATGTTGTAGAAGGCTTTGTGTTGATTGGTGTGGGCCAAAATATCCACTGTTGGGTAGATATGGAGTGTAGGGACTAGCATGTTATGGTTAATTCCATGGTTTTACTGAGAAATTAATTACCAGTATAATTCAGTACAGTACCACAGTTATTTATAGAAATCCATGGTTTTCCAGAACTGATGAGATTCCCATGCCTTTTTAAGAAGATATTGAAAGTCCAATGCCTAAATCAAGTTTGTTCAGTGCTCAAGCTTTGTGCTGCATGTTGAGCAATAAAAAAAGTTGCTGCTTCTTTCCTCCTGCCACCATGGCACTGAAAACTAAGAGCAAAAACATTGGAGGCCATTGCAGCAAGTCATCCACCCACCAACAACAGCAGGAGCAGGTTCTGGCCATCAACCCTGATAGTGACCATCAGGAGGCCCTGGATCCCACTCTGGCAAACCCTGTAACTTTTGGGTGCCTCAGTATAATCCACCACTCCTTGCAGCTCAGCCTTCATCTCCAGATGAGGAGGATTTTGATTTTGAGGAAGCAAATGCAGTTTCAATCTCTGCAGTAGCTCCTCCAGCAGCTCATCCTTTGGGGTCACCTGTAAAGCATGCACATGCTGTGGGAGGGAATCAGGAAAGTCTTCATCAGAAGAGAGACCTTGATGTATGGAATGAAAGTGATGAGGACATTATAGGTGTGTGATTGTTCTTACCTTACAATTGTTTGCTAATTTTTGGAGTGCAGATGCAGCACAGAAAATATGGTGATCTAATGTGTATGATCATTATATCATCACAGTCAACCATGTATGTGATATCTTTTCTCACCAGCCACTGAAGATTGAATTCATATTTGCTTGTAAAACCCACCCTGAGAACCACTGAGAGCCACAGTGCTGTGATCAGGGCAAGACTGGAGATGGGACCACAAAGTTTTTGAAGGATGTCAGACAGTGTGAGGAGAAGCAGGGTATCTATCAATCCCAATCTGCATCTGCATCTGTTCCCTATACACCAGAGACACACCATGCTCTCATTGCATTGCATTGTGCAAAGCATGCCTGCCCAATCAATGGGATCCTTGATGATGATTACTGAACTGAAGTTGAGATGCTTCATCCTGGAACTGTCATCCCTCATCCAACAACTGTACAACAAGACATTATCAACATATATGTTCATATGTCAACCTTTGTTCAGAATTATTTTATGGTATATTCAATCTTTCTCCATGCATTAATTTTGCAAGAAGCTAACAGATCTTCCCAGAAACTCAATTCTGCTCTTCATCTTGTACTTGATGGATGGACAAGTCCTCTAGCTACATCATATCTTGGTCTTGTTGTTACCTGGTATGCAAATGGTACAATAAACCGTGCTGTGTTGGAATTTATTCGGTATATCTTTTATTTGTGCATATATTTCAGGCTAACCTTTTTTCATAGTCTTACTAGTAGCCATACTGGAGAATATCTGGCTGAGGTTACAGCTGAATGTCTCAAATGCTATGGTTTGGATAAATTGGTACAATATTATCTATCTGGCTTTTTTCCTTGCCACTAATATTTGTTAGATTTTGGGATTATGTATGGACAATGCTAGCAACTGTAATCGTCTTGCTAGTCTTCTCCCAATTCACATACCACACTTTGGAGGAGCACTTGCACAACTCTGCTGTCTTGCCCATGTCATCAATCTTATTGCCAAGGCAAGTTTTATTTGACCTGCTAGCACTTATTATTTACATTTTCTGTTAAGACATTTTTGTCATTTTTCTTTAAAAAGCCAAAGCATAAGAAATCCACAACTCTGTCATCATTCAAGGATCCAGTTAATGAAGAGGATGTAGCTGCAGTTGAGGAGGTAGAGTATGATGCACAGGTGGAACAGGATGATGAAGGACAGATTGCTCATGACAAATCAGCTGTGAAATCAATTCATGATCAAGCTATTGAAATTATGAGAGAACAGGGTGTTGAAATGGCCAAGGAGGAGGAGGAGTTGGCTCTAAATCTATTTCCCAAGGTAAGATTAATTATATATCTTTCATCTTAACTCACAAATGTTTGGTGCTAGGTTGCTGGGCTTGCTTGCTGAATCCATGATGCTTCACATCTCAATGAAAAGTTCAAGCAGCTTATTTCAGGAGATCCTGAACTCCAATCCAGCACAAGGGATGCTCTTGCTTGACGTGTTCCAACCCGATGGAATTCTGATTTTGACTGCCTTCATTCACATCTATATTTCAAGACTGTTGTTCAGAGTATGACTGGTGTAACAGAGAACAAACTCAAAGCCTATCGCCTCAATGATGATCAATGGAACCTTGCTGAAGACCTTCAGGCAGTTCTAGTGGTTATGTTTTTTACTTTTATTCCATTGATTCATATTCTGATTTTATCTTTAGCTTTTCAAAGACCTTACAGAGCTCTTTTCAAAGTTAGACATTCCTCTTGTGGTTGATGCCATTCCAATGCTTTTGCTGCTTTGCAGTAGAATGACATTTGCTATTGAAGATATTCCAATTACTGCAAAAAGTGCTGATTCTGATGACTCAGACTTAGATGAGCAAGACACAGATGATGAAGATGATGATCTTGATTGTCCCACTCCAGCTGTTATCCATATTGCTGCACAAGCAGCAGTTTTGTTCATTGATAAATACCTTGATTTAATGTGGGATTGTGATGTTTATATCATTGCAATTGGTATGTCACTCATATCTTTATAACTGCACCTCTCAAAATTACTTCAGTTATGTGTCCTGATTGCAAGACTGGATGGTTCAAGGATAATTTGTCATATCCTCCTGCACAAATCAAGAGGATTAAAACAATTGTTGTCAAGGCCTGGAAGTCAAAATATGCACCACAAGGTCAGCCTGAGAGCTCACAGCTCCAGAAGAAGGACAAGAGCTGCAAAGGAAAATTGGTATATTTCAGCTTTATCATAGTGTTACCTTTTACTTATTTCATGTAGGAGTTTTCAAAGTGGGCAGCAGCTTCTGAGCAATCACAAAAGAAGCATGCCTATGATCACATTGAAAGCTACCTCAGTGAACCTATTCTTACTGGAGAATCTATTACTGCTGCTGGTTATCTCAATTACTGGGAAACAGCTCTTAAGATATGCCCTCCTGTTGCTCAGATGGCATTGGATTATGTTTCAGCAGCTGGTATCCTTAAATTTTATTGACATTTATTTTATCTAACCATTTGTACAGCAACATCTGTTGATGCAGAACATGCATTTTCAACTAGACACTGCCAAGTGAACTTTATGCAGCATAATATGA
Source organism: Nidularia pulvinata (assembly GCA_036937195.1). NCBI lineage: Eukaryota > Fungi > Basidiomycota > Agaricomycetes > Agaricales > Nidulariaceae > Nidularia > Nidularia pulvinata. The sequence continues at coordinate 7,114 of JASFDH010002354.1, read as the reverse complement.
GCTCTCAGACATTTCAAGCTCAAATGGCTGTTGGTTCATGGGCTCAAACATGTCATGAATTTGCCTTTTCTTTTGGCAATTATCATTATCTTATCTCTTGGACTTATCACAGGGATATCTAATCTTGGGGACAACACATGGACAATTGCATGGATACCATGAGGTGACTGCAACCATGAGGATAACACAAGGCACACTTCTTTTATGATTGATCATTACTTACATGCATGATACACATGTATATGACACATTACTTACATGCACAAGCCATGAGTAGTACATGTGTAGTACATGAGTTAGGTAGTATTCAGTTACATCATTTGTACTCAGAACCCCAGTCTTGAGCTGGTCACATCTTCACTAGCAATACAGTGCTCATCCCTTCCCCTCATCCTTCTCTTTCCTAGAGTGATTTGACAACCTCAACACTGCACTATAGAGTGTATTGTTTGTGTGTCTGACAAAACACCTCTCTACCCTGGCCTTTCTGTTATTTCTCAAATTATTGCTGATCATCATTACTCCAAGTAACATAGAGAAAGTCAACTAGTTCACATGAATTTGTAAAGTTTCAGCTCATTTATGATTTTTTCAATTGTATTTCATATTCTGTTCTATTTATCACTTTTATCTCCTAGTTAAATGCTCTCTAATGCATCTAATTTTGAAGAAATTGGTCCAGTATTGGGCACACAATGAGGGCAACAAGGTTACCACACAACATGAACCCTGAACTCTGCCACATAGACCCTGAGCTCCCTAAATAAGTATGGTAGTTCCAGGAACTGCAGTAACTGTACTGTACCATACCATATTTGGTTGAAACCATGGTTTTCATCCAATTGGTTACCAGTTGTTACCATGCTAGTCCCTAATGAAGTGAGAGAGATCTTTGAGCAGCATGGTGCAGGGAAGGATTCCCTTATCTTTATATATCATGTTGAACATGTGGAAAACATGAGGACTGATCATTTGATGACAATCAAAATCCTCAATGCTCATGTTTTATGAAATCTTCTCCCCTCCTTCATCATGAGCTCTTAACAGCAAAATACTTCAAGGAAACACAAAAAATATGTTTTGCATGAAAATGATGTTGATCCAGCTGATGCCATTACTTTTCAGACTGTTAAGACTACCACAAAATCAGGAAAAACAAAGACAACAAAAGTGAAAGCAGCTATATATCAACAGGAGTCTTGATCTCAATCAACCCCAGCTGCCAGACCATCTGATAATCAGAATGGTTATTTCCCAACTGATGTGGAAATGCTTGATGAAGTGCCAATTTCACAGCCAAAACTTCAAAAGGTGAGAATTTTAAAAATTTTATCTTACTCAATGTCATTAATAATTATATAAGACCCAAAAGGACTACATACTAGAATTTGTGGAAAGAATTAATCATTTGCCAGAGGCCCTACTGAGCAGAGAAGCATTACTGATGGAACTGTCAAAATGTTCACTGTTATTGAAATATGTGGGCTGTTTGGAGATGCCAGGATTGTACTCTGACAAACCCTCTATGTTGGAAATGCATGTGCAGCACACATGTGGTCAACCCTATGCATAAAATTCAGAGATGGGCTGGTACACATTTCTGATCAGCCAAGTTATAGGAGGTCAGCACCTACATTCTTGTGTGTCACTACAATGGAGAACAAATTTGCAACACCTTGAAATTCCAAAGCTATCTAGAGGAATTCAAGCAGCAGAAAGATGCTGCCAAGCAGGTTGAGCTAGGCTGATCAAGAATAGCATTGGCACTGGCATCACACACTTGGCAGAGCAGCAACCCTGATTTCAAGATGGCCAATAATACAGATGATGAATTACCACCACCAGACTACAGAACTGAGTCTATTGAAGATGAAGCATTTCAAAAATACCTTGAAAACTTGCACCAAAAAATATTTCACTTAATGACAAGTATTTCACAGAGGCCAATGACAGTGTTGCTCTTACCAATGCTGATACCAATGTTGACAGATCAACATTGCTGTTGTATCTTCTTCCCCCATTTGGCATTAATACTGATACACATAATTTGCTGATGGGCATTGACCAATCAATCACTGGACAGATTTCCAAGGCAGATATGTTCAATAATTCTTATGTCTGGGTTGTGCATACCAATGCATCCATCATTTGGCAATGGTGTCCTGCCAATGCCATGGTGCCAATCTTCTGGCACTTGATCTTGTTGGGTGCTGATTGCTGCCAGCAAGTTTTCAAAACATATGTACACTCTTTTCCATGCAGCTCCTCAACTACTTCCAACTATGTAATCTCAAGCTAAAGGCTTCAGCATATCAGTTCTACCAACTTCTACACTAATTGATGGCTCTGGTTGAAGTTGTAAATTTATACCATGGATTTCAATGAATGACCCAGCTGTGGAGATGGATGAAGAAGTTGAAGTGGGCTGGATATGGCCACAATAGAAAAGATGCTATGAATGTTGGACATGGAGAGTTGGCCAACTACTGTCCAGCATGTCCCGTGCCCAGTATAAATCTGCAAGATAACTGGAAGGATGATCCTAATAGGTAAGAATATTATGTAGTGATTATGCATGTCTAATTTCCTGTTTCAGATTTGTGTATCAATGGGTGTTTATTGCTGATAGCAATTTTAAGGCCAATCATGTTTGGCAAGTGAATCCATCAGAAGATAGTGGAATGGTTCCAAAGCATGCTGAATATATGGCTTTCTTAAAGACTGTGAGACTCACAGCAAGACTCCCTAATAATGCCAATGCCAAACTCAGAAACTCATGCAGCATTTTAGAAAGCACCATGTGAAAATACATTCAGGGCAATTACAAATGCCCAACTCACATCAAAATCTTGTGATGTCACCGGCATAGTCAGCATTGCATGTGCCCAGCATGGATCTTATGTGCCAAATGCACTGGTGGATTTGTTTAAGGGTGAACAGCAGAAGAATGTAGAATTTGCATTTCTCCAGGCATTAAAATTGACTGGGGTTGATTCTGATCAAGGTGTTATGCTTATTCACAACATTGCCTGCCAGTACTTTGTCCACCTGCAGGATCAAATTGGTATCCACTTACTGATTGGCCTTTTCCATTCCATGGACACAAAGATGACTGTTTCTTTTGATATGCTACATCTTTTATTCCTGGGGCTGCAGTTGTCTGCAGTGAGATTCTGGAATCTCTGTGGTTGGCTCTGAATACAATCTCCCTGGCTGTACCCACAGCAATGTTAGCCCATCAAGCTGAACTGCTGGATGATCATGCTTGTGATTCCAACCACAAGAAGACACTCAGCATCACTAAATACTTGTGCCAACATCACAAAGAGGCATCTGAAAACCTGGCACATCTACACAGTATTTTATTGAACTTTCTGAAAATGCTGGTCCACAAGCTATTGAACATTGAACACATGAAATTGAAATTGTGGAGGCCAGGAGATGGACTGATGTAAGGCTATGGACATATATGCTGCTAATGTGATAGACAGGAATGCTGACCATTTGGCAACAGCATTGGTATTGGCATCAAATGGAGCTCAATCTGTTATGGCAATTAAGCCTTTGTAGGTTCTAAGCAAGTTCTTGGGTTCTGAGTTCAGTCCAACAGTGGTGAAACCACATGTTAGGTTCTTGAGTTCAATGGATAGACACACTTCCTATTGGCTAGGACAGTTGTCGAGTTGCTAAGTCTCTGTCTAGGAGAAGCTTAGGTTCCAAGGAGCCTCTAGACTAAGTCTAAGAGGTTTGAGTTATTCTGAGTTCAAGGGACTTGAGCAGAGATGTGAATGAGGCTATATTTGCCTAGGTCAAGCTAAAGAACAAGAACAAAGTACAAAGTGCTACTTATAGTAAACTATGATGGTCTGTGTGCAATGTACTAAGTATAGCTACTGTTATCACTGGCTAAACTAAATATAACTATTCATGTGACCATTGTTCTAAGTAAAGAAAAAGATGTTGCATAGCAGGTTACTCGTTAAGGAAAGCCTTGTAACACAATCAGCAATTGAATCATGGCTTGAGTTTGCCCTCATGATTGAAGAAAAAAAGTTTGCCCTACTGTATTAAGGGTTGAAGTCTTCTACTTATTACCTATCTCCAGAATCAGTATTCAACAATGTGTACACCAATTTGGCAGTAAATCTCCAGATGCCAAGCAGCAGAAAATTCAAAATCTCTGAAATGCATTGGCTTCACTACTGATGGAACTACAGCAACTTCAAGATGTGGCAGGTGCATTACAGTCTGATCACTCTAATAATGAAGAACCAGAGGATGTAATGGTTGATTAGGTTGACAATTTTGATGAAGATGTACCTGGATTGGTAACACTCCCAGACCTTGCATCAGGTGAAGAGGCTGTTCCTATTGAACATCAGAAACTCCACCTTCCTTCAAATGGACATTTTGGTCAACTATATCACTCAGTTGAGCTTTCACTTTGAAGAAATCAGGCAATGACCCACCTTAATCAGCTCCAAGAACTCATTGCCAAAAAATCCTTTCAATATTCCAATGTCATTTGTATAGCCCCTAAAAAGAGCATTCAGAGTCATGCAAGGGCAGTTGTCAAGGATCTCAATATGTGGATCTCTTTCCATTGCCAGGTGTATAGCTAATGCCAGTCCTGACTGATCTGTCTTGGTGTCAATCAGACAACATTGCAGCAATTCCAGGTTTTGAAAAAAGATGACATTAAATCCAGTACTGCCATTCTTACACCAAATACTCCAGGCACATCATCAATCAAGCTTATGGATTTGGCATGCTGTTACATGTTGTATCTTGCTGAGTGCCAATGCCAATGCTGATAGAGCCCATACCAATCTAGCAACCATCCTGGAATGTAAGCAATTCCATTATATCATCATAGCTTCCTTCACCTCACTTATTTTCAGTCAAATATGTTCATTGGCTCCATGCATGACCACAACACCTAATATGGAGAGAATAATGTATACTGGTCAGGTATGAAATGCAATGGGCTGTCTGGTATTTCCTACATAAGAGCCTATGATGGAAATCAGCATTGACAACTCCAAGCACAAATGGTTGAACTCTCACTCCTGGTGCAGCCACATATGCCAATCAGAAAGTGATTATGTGGCATCAGTTAGCACTGATTTATAATCAATTATTTAAGAATACAAATGTAAATTACAAATCACTGCTGTAATTAATTATTTTCTGGATAATTGAAGGCCTTATCTATCTATCCATCTACTATCATCACTATTACTGTCACTGCCAACATGTCCTCCACCTCCATCTGCACATTCAACCCCTTCAACCTTCAACATGGATCAAATGAAAAATGGCATCTCAAGGTCCAAGAAGTGGTCTACTATGGTGAGTCAAGAGTTCAGCAAGCTGCTGCCAAAATTAGCAAGGCTGACTCTCAGCATCAACAATGGATGAAACAGTGCCTCCAACATGAACTAGTGAGTACTATTAACACCACATTTATAAATACACTATTCTAAATATGCATAAGCCCTTTATTATGTCTTATGTAGGAATAGCAGCCTCAGTTAGCCAGGCCATCAATGTGCCAATCATGTTGAGATCTCTTGCTGACTCTCTGGCCATGGTATCTGATGATGAATTGCTGATCAAATTTGATTCAGAATTCATTTCAACTCTCAATGTCTGCATTGATGTCAACCAATTTGATGGAGCAGTAGTGAATTTCTATCAACTCAGTTGGTGGAAAGTGGCCTAGCAGCCTACCAATGATAATATTCTTTGTCAAAAAACACTTGAATCTTGTCTTGCCTACCACTGTTTCCAAGTACAAAAATCTTCAAAAGGTGCAGAATTCTCTGAAGTGCCAGTCACCCACTTTCCCCCTCTCTGACTTTCCTCTGCCAATATTGGAGCCAATGCCAATTATAGCTGGTACTCTCTTTACCACTCTCTTTCAGCCAATCTCCTATGTGAACTCAAGAAAGTGAAGGACTTCACATCCAGCATGGTCATATCATCAGGAAATCAACATGCTCTCACCACCTGTAGAGCAACAGGCTTTTTCATCTTGCATGAGAAGGTCATTTTGAAGGAGACAAGCTCCACAGCATTACCATTGGCAGCAGCATCAGCACTGTCATCACTTCCTGTTAACCTCCCTGGTCCAGGAACCCAAACAGTCAAATTGAGTCAGCATGTTGCATAACAGGCTGTCAAAGACCTCAAAAAGCTTCAGGATATGCCAGTATCTTCTCACAAGTGGACCTGGGGTGAAAGCCTCACCTGAGAAGACATTCTAGGACTTTGACATGTTGGCAAATTATGCATTTGATCTGGGTATGAGACAACCCTCAAAGATGGAAAATTCTTAGGGAAATATTCAGCCACTGCCATTTCACCACCTAGCACTACTAAATACAGTTTGATCCCTGCAGATGCTCAAATTGCCCCTCCAATCACTGATCTGCAGCATCCTGAGCATTTTCAGTCACATCACCTTACTCCATCCTCTTCATCTCACTCAACAACTCCCTCATGTGTCATTTTCAGCCCTTGCTGCTACCTTGATGTGGCTTGCTCACACTGATGCCAATGACAATGCCAATGCCAACTTACAAGCCCTTCCTCCTCATGGTGTTCACACAGCAAGATTAAGCAGCAGTAGGCAAGGCACAGCAGGCAATTCAAATTCTTCAAAACACTCATTCTCTGCAGATGCTGCTGCCTCCATCTGGTTTGCTGATACATTTGCCAATCCTGGCTCTCCAGCAGATGCCAATCCTGGCTCTCTGGCAGATGCTGATGTTGATGCCAGCCCAGCACATATGGCAGAAATTGCTGCAAATTTGTTGTATTCAAATTCTTCAGAATATTTGTTCTTTGCAGATGCTGCTATCTCTATCTAGTTTGCTGATACATTTGCTGATGCTGGCTCATTGGCAGATGCTGATGTTGACACCAACCCCACACATATGGCAGAAGTTGCTGCAAATTTGTGAACTACCCAAGATGTGGAATCTGATGAAACTGAAGATTCCTTTGCATCAATAAAACATGCTTCCTGGCTTGATAGTGTCATGAATTTGCCTTTTCTTTTGGTGATTATCATTATCTTATCTCTTGGACTTATCACAGGGACATCTAA
>JASFDH010002353.1:0-11171 GCA_036937195.1 Nidularia pulvinata | reverse complement strand
TCATATTTGAAATACTTTGATGGAAGGCAGTTATAGGTAGCAAATAGCAGGCAAGTAAAAGGGGAAGGAAAGAAAGGTAGGACAGAGCATAAGCAGCCTTGATATAGCAGTCTCATGGTGACCGAATTTTTGAGCATGTGCCTGGAAAACAGAACCAAAGCCCTGCACATGTGGCACAGCTCCAGACCGAGAAAGCAATTGGTGGCCGGTGTTTGCCATTATTTTTATATTAGTCATCTTCTGAGTCATCAGGGTCAAAAGGCCCTTCTGTTTTAATGTATCTTTTCATGTATAGGATAGGATCACACTTTTAGCTGAGTTTCAACTCTCTCTGGAAATATCTTTCACATTAAAATTTCGTGATGTCACTAACTCCGGGCAATTAAGCAACATGTTACTTTGCAAGTCCACGGCTGCAGAACCTACAAAGTCCATCCTTCAAAAGCCTTCAAGCCAACTTTAAGTTCTCCGAGAACCACCTAACTCTTGAGCACCGATTTTTGGCTTATTCTATCACCTCGCTCTCATGATTTATCCCTCACTTTTCTGGACATACTGGCTATGAACCCCCCGTCGCTCCTTGGTGACCGGCCTAATTCAGCCTAAGTGTAACAGTCAACTGCAACTACGCGCAGCAGACATACACTGTGATATGTGGGTTGAAATTCTTGGACAGATTATGATTTTGCCATGCGCGGAAGAAGATCGGATATATCTCAGGAAAGTCGCAGCAGTGTTCATTCGAAAGAGCTGCGAGCAACTGTTAGAAAGATCTCGGCATGTATTCTATATGGCTTAACCTCTGTCTCTTCTTCTAAGTTAAACAACTGATTGGTGTTACCAGGCTGGCTGTTTTAGAAACCAAATTTAAGTTACTTGTCTCTTCCTCTCGTTTCCAGGCCGTGAAGTTTCTGGACTACATGTCCTTCCCGCGATCAGAAGCCAATTTTCAACCTCGTCGAAGGAAATTTTTTGAAACCATTCTCTGCTGGCGAGAGCCCAGATACATGATCTACAAATATTCATCTGGCATAGGTATCAGGGTCTCATTATTCCTTGCACACATGGCAGGATGATCCTCTCCCCGAATGTCGATATCTTTAACCTTAATGTCGGAACACTGCACGGCGACATAGAATCAGCAACTCAGATGGGTGCGAAGCTGTACGCTGAACTTACAAATGACGTGATTTGTCTACTGATCGGATCCATAGCTTCGAATAAGAGAACACCGTATTCTGGCCTAGTTTGCGGCTCTGGCATCTTTATGTCGATGCAAAGCTGTCCAGAGGGAGCTATTGGGGCATTGGAAACAATCAGCTTGGTGAAGTCTTCTCGTTTTCGAGGAACGCGATGTGTCGTATATCTGACGGACACTTCGTATAGAATAGTAAGGAGGTCGTGCTACTTAAGCTGCCCTCCATGCAAAGCAGATAACCTACCCAGGTCGCCGGCATTCCCGGAGAAAGACAAGAATGTTTTTGTGTAGCCCGCGAAGGATTGGGGATTGTGAATAATATCTCCTGGATAAAACTCAATCATTCAGAAACTTAAAAAGGATCAGAAAATGACAGACGTACCACAAAATGGTTCAAATTCTCGCAAACCCTCCCTTTCTGGTGCAAGCTTGATCCTTGTTCCCCAAGGATAGTGCACATGGAAGCTTGCACGGGCAGCGAATGCGAAAGGGCACAAGATGCCCAAGAAATAAGAAAGGGTGACGACAGAGAGCATAGGTGAGTACGATTAATTGGGGGTTGGAATCGTCTCGCAGACGAAAGACTCTGGCATATGCACCAACAAATTTGATGGACCAAGATCATATGAATTGTACTAGAGCCGTACCCGAGGACCCAGGTTTCCTGGGTTTTTAGCGAAATTGGCCCGGGGTTGAAGATAAACAAAAATAACGCTTTCGCTTGTTCGAAGTCAGTTTCCAGCACTTTCCCTTTTATTGATATGTAGTACAGATTGACTGTTAACATGTCAGCCATCAAGCTGCATCAGCTTGAGATGGCGGCATCGAAGTTTAGCATAATACAATATCATGCGGCACAATCAGCGCCAAACGCTGAAGTTCTATAGCCGTTACTCTGCGTTATTATCCATTTGTAGCTGCTTTACCCTTGTTCTGCTCTATATATGAATCTTTGCCTCATCTTATTCAATGTATCGCCAACTCGGGGCGCAACCCGATATTTCTCTCGCGAGAAATATCTATCAGCCGTGAAATCTACTACCCCCGCAATTCTGTTCTTTCTCCCTCATCTCCTTTGACTGTTTGCTACTCCAAACTACCCCAACCCTTTCTTCAAGATGTTCAATGACACAAAACCAGAATATATTTCTCTCGCTGCACACCCCGATGAAGAGGAAATCGAGGACAGCGACGATGGTCCTTCCTCTGCTCAACATAAATCTGAAACCTTCTCCCTCCCCAGCATGGATTTTATCATCCCTCGGCCAATGCTCTACGCTGCATTGTTGATTGTATTCCTCAGTGCACTCAACATCGCCCTTTTGCCGGTCACAATAACCAAGTATACCTCCATATCTCTTACCCAAACGGAATTGGATGCCCTTCCCTATCCTCCGCAGACTCTGGGCTTAGAGAGAGCCGCTAAGAAAATGCCCCCTCCTCCAGAGTGGAACCGGGCATGGCCTTCACATACTGCACGGTTAAGCCAGAAGCTCAAAAACTCGGTATACGGAGACAGTGTCCAAGTCTTCATCTCTGTCGAGGTTAGTGAACCCTTTGTCGAATTTCAAATCATCAACTCAATAATAATTGGTTGGTTCAGGATTCTACTATTATGCGTTTCCCCATTCCTGCATCAAAGTCCAGTTCGCGTTCTTGCGCCGTAACGTGGACGCCACCTCCCAAGCTCAGTGCTCGTGCTCGCGATCTCCAGACCAAAGGAGACATCACCGAGATCGAAGTGTGGTCTATCATCGCACCTAACGCGTTGCAGAGCTCGGCTTCGCGATCTGCCAAAGACATCAACTTTGATACACTTTCCTGGAATACTCGTCCCGTTCGAGGAGAGCTTCTTGGTACCGTGGATTTGAATGCAAGGCCAAACTCCACTACGATAGAGTTCGGATGTCCAGAAGAACGAGGGGACCTGATCGTCGAGTTGAGATGTTTGAGGGTCGCGTGTGAGGTCAAGTTTAAACAGATACGCATGTCTCCAAAGTTGGGATTCGAGTTAGTCAGACGGGCCTAATTTGAATAGTAGAATATTCGTTAGTATTTCGGAGCGGCAAGTACATTGTGACCAGAGTGAAGAATTACATATTTTCACAATCTTGCTTTCACATAATGGCCTCTAAGAATTCCTCAGTTAGTTCAATCGGAAAATTCCCTGTACCTCATCTTCATCTCTGGCATCCACTTCGCATGCTCCTTTTCCAGGTAGTGCGAACTTCTATTGGAAGTTCGCGAGGCATATCGGCGCCAACATTTACTGAAGCGATATTTTCAGAACATAGAAACTCATAATAGAAGAAAAGACATACAATAAGACGAGTTGCGCCTGAACACTGTTTTCAGCTGCCAACCAAGAGCAGTGGTATTTAAAACGATGGAGAGAAACAAGATAATGCCAAAGCCAACGATGAATAAAGGCTTGAGCCGCCGAGGAAGGCCCAAAGCAGAGCGTCTCAAAGGCATTTCCTGGTTGAGTTGGAGAGTACAGGATCAGTGGACTTGGTCCCGGCTTTGCACCGAACGCGGTACGAAAAGTGGGATATCAAGGTTTCTCCTTCAAGTTCAGGATATTTGTTCCGCCGTCATATGGCTGGCGTCCATGACTGGCAGCGCATGCTCAAAATTGAATGCGCTGAGTCGTGGCATACTGGGTCTATTTGGAACATTCGTTTCTCCTTGGAGATTGGTAGTGCAGTGAAGAATGTGAGTAAAATCAACGCTGTTTCAGGGATATTCCGGGATAGTCAGGATAACCATGATGATATATCAGAGATATGAGTGTATGAGTGTAGCTGAAAGTTGAATGTTGGACGTTGAGGGGTGGCAGCTCGTGTAGCGATGATCGCGTATTAGAATCCGGACTCTTCCGTAAGGAGATTTTACATAATATCAGGGCTTTGGTGAAGGCCGACCTGACTTTGGCAGGTCCTCGATGAGCGCGCGACCTCAAGTATATAACTTGTGAAAGCAAGCAATGAGTCTCAACATGACTCCTAATCCTACATACAAGGCTACCTCAGAATACTCCCCATGAAATTCCTCACCACTCTGTTTGGTGACCCAGCCCTCTTCTCTGCTGTGCTTGCCTCTCTTTTGAGCTCAAACTCTACCCCACTGGCTTCCTGCACGAGACTCACGGCGCATCGTGAATGGTGAACTTTCTCCACTGACCAACGCGCGAAGTGGATCTCTAGTTTCAAAGCAGGCCTGATTTACATCTCAAGGCATCCAGTTAGGAGGCGGTCACTCTTTATATGATGATTTTTCGTTTGGATATGCTGCGAAGCACAAAACACACGCCCACGCGTATTTCTTCCTTAGCGTGAGTTAATTCTGACTGATATCTGAAATATAAGCTGACCAAGGTGTAGACAGATAGTCAGTGTTGCTTTTCTAAATATCCAAGGCTTTGCTCTGACGTCAGAATTTCACATCCAGGTTCTTGCATTTATTCGACATTTCCCTCAAGGAGACGTGCGGTTACCAAGGACCAACACCATGAGTTGTATGTCCATCCAGCTTAATGTCTGCACATATCCCAAACTACTGAAGTACTGTTCATCAGGTACTGGGATTTAATGCAGGGTACGTGTTTCTTTTCGCTGGAATTAATTCGGTAGTAAATATCTCCCCATACAGACGCATCCTCGTTAATCGCGTTACTGATATTCGACCCCTCACTCATCTGTGGTCTCGGTGAATCAGGGAAAGCTCAAGAGACTGCGAACTAAAGTCGGGTGCTCTCCTTGGACCATCATTTTTCTCGCCTTCCCCATACCACATTTCCTTCGTCGTAACATATCTCTGAATGCCCGAGATGATCTAGGCGGGCAACCGCGCTTGAGTCAGACAACGTTCAAAGCGTCATTGGATCATTTATTGGCGACTTTTCCGGCAGTTTAAGTTGGCACAAATGCACAACCACATAAATAACATTGTAGTTGGCGATTTGCCGGCTAATGCTCTCCCTCGTTACAAGAGGACTGTAACAATGAATATACACTCAACGGTGGGATTTATGCTCTAAATCTTTGTTTTCAAACGCTCAGAATTGATTTTCTTTATTGTTCCTGCAGATCCTGTTCTGTGAGTAAATATTTTACATGATAATTTACTCGGTCTTAAGCTTGATCCAAATTTTAGGGCTTCACCACGCTCAATTAGACCGTCTCTGGAGTAATTTATACCTCCTTTCCCGCCCTTTCCCCCTCCTCTTCTCATTTGGTTCCTCTTTTCAGTGGTAGAATACATCTTCGGAGGTTTTTTACGTGCGTATTGCACGTTTTTCCAGCATGCTTAATCACCTTACACCTTCTGCTAAAACAAATAGTATTTTTTGGGCATACCTCTCAATTTAACGAATTTATCAGGTTCCTGGTACGATTTAAATGCATCTATGGGACATTTGATAAAATTTGGCCGCTCGAGCGTTGGAATGGAAATTTCTGAGCCAGTTATTTCAGAACATGGCCAGGATCCTTTTAGCCAACTACTTCCGCTGGTCAGTTCTTTGACCATAAACGCCTACCATTTTGCTACACGTATAATTGTTCGAATTATTATTTATCTTGTATGTCTTACGGACAAAATCATTTCAATGTACCACATGAAGTCTTCACTACGGCCTCTTGAAAAAAAGAAGGCTTCCGATGGGATTAACGCTGACAGGCGTCTTCGACACTAGCATTCCCTGCTGCCAGACTTATGCGCTCTACTATCCTCGGACAATCAGTCAAGTCTACACTTAGCAATATTTCGCTTTTCTGATAGAATGATCTAGTTAGTTGCTGAGAAGCAAAGGTAATTTTCCGCGTTTCTTGTTTAGAAGGTAGTAATCTAGAGGCCATAAACATATGTTACGGAGAAATCTACAGAACTAGAACCTGATAAGTTCATCCTTCAAATTCTTGCGGTGTGTAATTATTGCGCCATGTATCTAACAAGATTACCTTCAATTCTGCGCTCAAAGCCATTTTTATAATACCACTTGCTTTCATTCGAATCAGAATTGAGATGTCCGTCTATCCATACTTATCACAGACCGGCATGAAATCTCGTCTTCCTTAGGCTGGTGAGTTGTCTGTGCCCCGTTACATACCAACCTGGTCCAGTGATGGAAACCCCATGATTGCCTAGATATCAGACCGCCAGGATGTGATTGGAAAGTGGGACCAGGAAACATTGTACCTGGAATGTCTGAGCTCGTATGAGTTGTCTTTGCGCCAAATGCATCTATAATACCTTCTAGGTCAGATACGTTAGTATAGTTACATTAAACAGCGAAGTAAGATACATACTACGCGTCAAGAATAGGATGAAATTACCAGGAAAGAGTTGAAATGGGGCGGTGGATTTTTTATGGCGCATTCGAGGTGACAAACACTATTGGGTTTTCTAGAAGGAGGTCGTCGCGATGTATTATGTTTGCTATTGACGGAGCTAAGAGTATTTCAAGGGAAGAAATCGGATGAACTCACATGTAATACATTGTTGAACAAAGTTGTACCTTAAGAGGACGAGAAGTATATGCGTCTAAGCAACCAGCTCAGAAATGAATGCCTATAGAAAGGTAAGCGCACCATTTATATCTACGATATACCCAGAACATACCTCAAGTCGACTTGGGAGTGCACCAACAATAGTATTGACAATATTTCCACTTTTATAGGCTTTGAACGTAGGCATCTGGTGTGGAAGTAAGATCAAAGCAGGTAGGGAAATGATAATACTCACAGATTGAACGCCGACTGCTTGCGCAAGATGAGTGGCTTTGTCTATATCAATTTTGTAGAACTCGATGCCAGAGAATTCTTCCTCTTCAGACAGTTTTTGATAAATGGGTGAAATAACTGTGCAAGGACCACTCCATGTGGCCCAGAACGCAATAACGGAGGGCTTGTCGTCCTTGATCTATCAACGACGTCGTCAGCTCTGAAACTTTCCACGTAGCACATAGCTTAGAGTAGCAACGCACGATCTTCTTGAACTCGTCGATTTCCCTGATTTCCTTTATTTTGCGATGCATTTTTTTTTTGCAATCTAAGGTTGAGTTGATGGTCTCGATTAACTAGAACTTGGTAAGAAGCAGACGCGATTTTATTAGTAATCATCTCAGTATATTTTCACGTGATGAACGCGTCGTTATGCATGTGATCGTTGAACCCTCTCTGAACGACTTCCTGGAAAGGAAGCGCTCACCGAAGCTGTACCGAAGCATTCTTTCTCCTCCACCCATCCACGAGGCCTTCCAGGCAGTGCGCAGCGTTTCTTTTATAAGTAAGACTCTACACCCAGTCTCAATACCTCACACAAGCATACCCACGAGGAGTGTACAAGGCCCTGTACACCACGCAGCATCCACAATTTCACTGCACTACAAGATACCCTAGCATCTTCCACGAGCTCAAGCACAATCATAACTTCTTACAGCCTCACGAACGCGCATTCTTTACGACTAGCTGGTTCTTTATCTGCATACGCCACGCCACGTATCCTCTTGTTAAATCATGGGTACCCGGCCGCCAATAGCACCGCCCATGTCTTCCGCATCAAGCGTCCCTACAAGTCCCGGTAATTCCATACAGCCATCGAGCGACCAGGTAAGCTCTTGCCGCTATGCTGTTGCTAGCTCGCTAAAGCTTGACTCACGGCAGGTAGTTGTGCTATATGTCGTACGTCATTCTTTGCTTTATGTCTAGGCCTTCGGGTTCATATTGACGAGTTCGAGCTCATAGATAATCGCGATGGCCGTCGTCATATTCGGGTTCTGGAATGTCCCTATCGTCCGCAACTGCATAAACCCTCTCAAACTTTTTACGATAGGCTGGCATGAGCTGTGTCATATAATAGCGGTGCGCCATCTTATATCTCAAGCCATTCACTAAACTCTAACAATTGTCTGTTCACAGGCAATCTTATCCGGAGGTCGAATATTAAAAATTACCATAGATCCACATGTTGGCGGTGCTACTATTGTGGAGGGCGGCCATCCGACATTTATTCTATCCGCAGGATACATTGGATCCACACTTCTGGGAGGGGCATTTCTTCTTGCAGGATGGGATACACTTGTTGCGAAGATTTTGAGCTTCGTGTTAGGAATTGGGCTCATTATGCCATTGGTTCTCGTAAGGGACAAACTGTGCGTTTTCGTCCTCTCATTTGGTTCCCTGTTGGCTAATAAAGAATCCCTGTGAAGGACAATTGCATTGACAGTGGTTTATGAGGGCCTGCTCATTGGCTTTTGGTTCGTTGACCATGGGTAACTGAGTTTTGACTATTTAGCATGCGTGTCCACTGAAACCCTTCTAGGCAGGCTTTACGGTGGTACTGCCTATTTATCGGTGTAATGAAGTACGTCGTTCGTCTTTCTACATCGGCTAGATTGAAATTTATATACATTTGTAGCATCCTTTTCGTTGTTTGTGAGTATTATTTCTATCTATCTTGCTACCACATCTCTGATAGCTTGCTTCCAGGGGATGTTGCGGACGATCGATTCTTCCATAAAACAAACGATTCTGACGCCACACAATTTTCCATCCTGTACCCACGGATAGGTCCACATCGTATGCCATGTCGGTTGATCTATTGCCCCATGTCTAATTTCATTGTCTACAGTATGGGCAACAATATGGATCTTATTCCAGCTCGGGGTCCTTGCTGGATTTGTTATCCTGGGGATCTTCGCATTTAAGGTACCGGGCAGCACCGGTTCTAGTAGTTAATTTTCATGTCTTGATTCTTTTTGATTGTTAGCTCTCGAAAGAAGACATGGATGCTCAGGCGGGTATGTTTACTTTTTGTATGCCTTTCGGTGACTGGCCAGGGCGCTGATCTCCGCTTATGCAGCACTATTCCTTCCTACATGAAAGAATGCTTCATTTACAACCCACTTCATCTCAACGGGATCATTCGTTAGCGAAATATTAGTATCGATCAATACAGGAACGACACCCTATCCCACGAATACCATGTATAACATCATTTGTAGAGTATCATTGGACAACGGAGAATTAGATGAAATCCTTTGAGCTAATTATACCTAGTAGTCTCAATAATTTATTCAAAACTTCATAGTTGGATCGTGAATTATGTAGCTCTATGGCATGAATTCCTCCATATTGAAACATTGGAATAGGAGGTAAAATTACATAGGCTTAAGATCTGTAGGTGTACGATGAGTCCTATTATTTGCTGTAGCCGATAATTACGGGTAATGTACGGAATGAGGGGTGGTGTATATCGTGTGTTGGCCGTTGGAGATGCGAAGAATAAGATGCCGATGTCGTGCATATCCGTTGAGCGTTAAATAGTTCATAGAAAGGGATGCAGGAGATTAGCGCAGTAACGAAGAACAATGATTATTTGCGGGTTGCTCGCCGAACAAGGCCTGCGACCAGGAGCGTTCCAATGGCAGCCACTCCTCCTACTAGCGCCATGCCGATGTAGCCCTCTGTTATCACATGTCAGTATTCTAAATGCGACGGTAATACTAATGAGAGCAGACCCTTTGCGACAGCCTTGTCAATGAGTTGCGCCAGAGACTGTGCTTGCATATTCGATGGTTCCTTTTCCATGAGTAAAGCTACAAAGGCGTTCGTATGAGATGTATAAATTTAAAAGATGTTTCGCGCACCATTGAATCTCTTCGCTTCATCAAAGTTGCCCATCTTGTAGTGGCCCAAAGACAGATAATATAAGCACTCTCTGCGCCGTGTAGGTTCCGCTCGGAACAGTTCTGTAAAGTGCTTTAGCCAGGAACTAGCGAAATAGTAATTGGGCATCGCACCTTGCAGTAATCTCACACCCTCCACCTGATGCTCCCGCATTGGACTCTTTACCAGCCCCCATGCATAGTTGAACTTAGTTTGAACGGTGACATGACTCTGTGCTAGTTCCTTCTGGTACTGGAGGCGGAGGACCTGCTCGGCAGTTTCTGAGCGAGAAATAACAGATGAAGTGTGAAGGAAGGAGCCATACCTCGAGCTCGTCGTAATCTAACGAGACCTCTGCATCCGCAGCATATGGGAGCTCTGTGGACATCGCTGTAAGTTATCAAGAACGTATAAGGTTAGTGACTGTTGGATTAGCTGTGCCTTGAGTCTTCTATGTGGGGGCAGACAGGGAGCGGAGTTCGAATCGTCTTTCCCCTCTTACGCTGTCATTCTCCTTGGTTCAAACCTTCAAAATTCCTGAAATCGCCATCTCTCCCTAGAAAACACTCTTAAAAATGGGTGATGAATACGGTGAGTCTATAATATTCATTTTCTTCTCTTCTTGACATCCTTGGGTAGCAATGCCCAATTCTTCATCCTCTCGTAAGGATGCTAGAGGTAAACTTCATTTTATTCAACCATCCCCCCTTTTCCCGTTTGTCTTCTATTGCGATGCCCAAAGATGATGAGCTCATGGTGCATTTTCTTCCTTTGCTTGCACCATGCACTTTAATAGCTAGCTAGCTTGCATCCCGGCCTCGTCTTTGGCGCCCACGAACTGCTGAATCTCAACAGCATCCACGGAAGGCTCTTACTTACCTTATTGTGCTGTGTTTTTTTCTTGTAGACCGTGGAGGATACCCGCCCCGTGAAGACCGCTATCGCTCCCGCCATGACGACGGCGAGAGGCATCGCGGCGATAGGGACCACAGAGGAGACAGGGACAGGGACCGCTATGGCGGTGGAGACAGAGAACGAGGCGGCCGGAGGGGCGGCGATGACAGACGTGAGCGCGATCGATACGGTCGCAGTGATAGGGACTATGATGACCATACGAGACGTTCTTCCCGTTATGAAGATGACCGGCGCCGTGACTTTGGAGACGACCATCGCGGCCGTGGAAGGGACGACAGGGGCGGAGGCGGAGGTGGAGGCGGAGGTGGAGGTGGAGGCGGGGACCGTCGAGGACGTGGGAAGGGTAAGGACGGTCTAGGAACGCCAGAGAGGAGGTCTCCAACTCCGGA
>JASFDH010002352.1:0-11178 GCA_036937195.1 Nidularia pulvinata | reverse complement strand
ATGAACCAGGAATCCACCAGGAATCCAGGAATGAACCAGGAATCCACCAGGAATGCAGGGGGGAGTGTAAAGTACACAGTTGTTGTTGCTGTGTACCTGTGTCCATTCCACATCCATTGTTGGGTTCCTGGGATGAGGTATCAGCATGATGCCTTTATCTGCTGTTTTCATCAGGCCCAGATGTCTTTTCATGTTCAACAGGTTTTCACACCATGCCCTTGCCTCTCCCCTTTGTATTCTTCTTGGGGGGGACAGCGATTCATTGGCTAAATACTTGGTTAGCAAACAAATATATGCAATCCTAATAAACCACTTATTGGCACTAATATTGTCATGCCCTGATTAAATTTTTAGCACTCAGGTCACTCTGGAAACATGCTCTGACTTACCCTAGATGCCCCTACCTTTGCCAACATATCCTGCATGCATTTTTTCTTCACAAGCTGTTTGTGCTCCCTCTGTGCAGCCTTCTCCCTCATCATCTTCTCCCTCTGCATGAGCCAACTCCTCCTTCTTACATGCCAATCATGCCTCCTCTGCATGAGCCAACTCCTCCTTCTTGCATGCCAATTGTGCCTCCTCTGCATGCACCAACTCCTCCTTCTTGCATGCCAGCCATGCTTCCTCAGCATGTGCCAACTCCTCTTCTTCAGATTGGAGCTTCAGGAGCTTCAGAAGCTCCTTGGCAGCCTCCTGCTCTGCATGCAAATGTTCTTCCTCATGTTTCTTGGCTTGTTCTTTGAGAGCAGCCTTGTGTTGAGCAATCAAATACTGGGAGGACAACATTGTAGTATTTGTTGGAACAGTTGAGTTTTTGCATTGAGTAATGATGGTCGGATTCTAAAATTTTTAACTTTGTGTTCATGTTCATATTTTTTAGTTACATGTCACAGCCACAACAACCCTCCAAGCAACTCATGGGTTTGTTGCTAAGGAGGAAATACTGTCATATCCCTATACAGTGCAGTGCATGCCATCTCCAAACAGTTTACAATCAATCCCTATGCTATCCTGACTCTCAGCTTGCCTCTGGTGTTTACTCAGGTTTACTCTGGTCTGTTCCCATTTTCATACTTACTTTGTTTCAGCCACACACTATACTTTTTGTAGTATATCTCTTTGTGTTAACATTCAATTCATATTCCTTAGCCCTTGTCATATGCTCACCATCTCTTAACCCACTTATTTCTCCGTTACACTAGTATGATTATAGTGCTCTGCATATTACTCTGGTTATTCAGACTTTCTAGTATTTAAGTACTTTGAATGTATTGCAGTACTTCAGTTTGTTAATTATATTGTCTTCAACATCTCTACTAGTTTCTAACTAGTGAATAACTACCTCTAAATCATCCTCATTCATCTCTACTTGTATTATCCTTCTTGTTGTCATATTTCATGCTCAACAAGATCTCCAGTCTCCAGAGATCCCTCCTGACTAACCTTTCAGTCAGGAAGTTGAGAATCAACTATGGCTATACCTGAAACTTATCACTCATGATCATCTGTAAATTGGGTGTTAGGAATGAAGGAGATGCAGCACATAAGCTGAAGCTGTCGCCCATCTTGACTCTCTTACCCTGGTAGCACTTGAACACATTTACTGGAGATATTCCCAGAGTCTCTGGAGTCTCTCCCTGGTGACCTCATGCACTCTATCTGTCTGGAACCTCTGAGCTATATCCCAGGAAGACCAGTTCATGACAGAGGACCAGTCAAGGATGGAGACTGAAGGAAGATGAAAGATATGATCTGTGTCTAAAAGCAGGCTCAGATGACAAAAAAATAATATTCACCTGAATGGCCAGTGTACTCCCAGTTGACTAGATCATAGGAGGCAGAATCAGCGCACCTAGGGAGTAGTGCATGGTGGAGGTGGAACAGTAATACATGGAATTTACACAAATTACATCCAAGTCAGCAAGGTCTTCCCATATGATAGGTTGAGTAAATATTTGAGAAGCAGATGTGGTGGTGATTGTTGCTCCTGTTGCTGTTGTTGCTCTAGTTGCTGTTCCAGGGGCACACTGCATAATGAATAAGGCTATTAGACTGGGGAGTGGAACTAATCAGAGTAATACTGAAATTGCATCAAAGCATAATGAAACATACTAAGCAAAATGGAAAATTGAGTGAGTCAAAGCAAGATAATGCATAAGGCAATGATAGTAATAATCTGAGGTATGAATCCAAAGGATTTATTGTAATGAGACTAATATCTGTGGCTGAAATTATGAATCAAGAATGGAAGTGGACTGGAGTAAAACCAAGTAAGGTAGAGACTGAGGCAGAGAAGCAGGCAGTGTCAGGATTGATTAGAGATCAGTCCAGGGCATATGGGTGATGACCATGACCAGGACATGACAGTTAAAATGGGACACAAAAGTGGACCAAAGATGATAATGATAACTTGATAAGAGAGATATCAAATGTGAAAACAGGTACCCAATATGTCCATTTATACCTATTTATATGCACTTGCCAAGCCTCTCCTATAATATGTACCAGTACATGTATAAATATACAAGATGTTTCTTAAAAATCACTGAAGAGTCATTGAATGATGCATCCATCCCAATATTTAGTCAGTTTTGTCTGTTGCAAGGACACCTCAAAAGGAACTTGAAAGTTAAAAGCAATTAGCTAATTGAACCTTAAAAGAAAATTCATCAAAGTTACTATTTTACTGACTGACATCAACAAAAATGTTTTTTCCCCTTAATGTTATGATCAGCTGCTTATGAATGAAACACACACATCAGAAAAAAATGCTTACTATTTCTGGAAACTGAATTACTTTAAGAGCTTTAAGAACAGATTACCAATAGTCTTCAATTTGTTCTTCTCCTTTGATTGTATCCATTGAGAATACGATTGTGTCTACAATAAATTGTCTTTAGTTTCTTGTATGATGATGAAATTTGGAATGCACACAATCTATAGATAAAAAATGATGCTGAAATTGTACAGAAGTACTTCAAAGCAAATGCTTACAACCTGCATAGAAATAATGAATAGGGCACTAACAATGAAATAGAAAAACTTACTCGCTGAGAAAGATGAGAGAATATTTGAAGCTGTAAATATTCAATTCAGTATGCATCACATCAAAACATACCTCCTTTAATATGTAACTCCTTTAGATAAAATATTATATAGAAAATGGGGCTGCAAACTGACCCACTACAAAATAAAAAGAAGTATATGCCTATGAGCCAGAAGATGTTAAAAGTAGCAATCAACCACTCACTTCCTAAAGTAAGCCAGAGACAGAAGCTAATGAGCTCAGGAGACTTTGAGAGCAGAAATCAGTCACTTACAAGCTAAAGTCAGTCAGAGGCAGAATCCAATGAGCTCAGGAAACTTAGAAGGCAGAAATCAACCACTTACTTCCTAAAGTCAGGCAGAGGCAGAATCCAATGAGCTGAGGAAAATTTGAAGGCAGAAATCAGCCACTTGCTTTCTAAAGTCAGCCAGAGACAAAATCGAATGGGTTGAGGAGAATTTGAAGGCAGTATTAAGCCACTTACTTGCTAAAGTCAGCCAGAGGCAGAGTCTAATGAGCTCAGAAGACTTTGAAAGCAGAAATCAGCCACTTACTTGCTAAAGTCAGCCAGAGGCAGAATCTAATGAGCACAGAAGACTTTGAAGGCAAAAATCAGCCACTTACTTGCTAAAGTCAGCCAAAGGCAGATTCCAATAAACTCAAGAGAATCTGAAGGCTAAATTCAGCCACTTACAAACTAAAGTCAAACAGAGGCAAATGTCAATGAGCTCAGAATACCTGGAAGGCAGAAATCTGCCACTTACAAACTAAGGTCAGCCAGAGGCAGAATCAAATGAGTTCAGGAAACTTTGAAGGCTGAAATCTGCCATTTACTTGCTAAAGTTAGCCAGAGGCAGAATCTAATGAGCTCAGGAGACTTTGAAGGCTGAAATTAGTCACTTACTTGCTAAAGTCAGGGAGAGGCAGAATCCAATGAGCTCAGGATACCTTGTAGGGAGAAATCAGCCACTTACATTCTAAAGACAGCCAGACACAGAATGCAATGAGCTCAGGAGACTTTCAAGGCAGCAATGAGCTACTTACAAACTTGAGTCAGGCAGAGGCAGAATCCAATGAGCTCAGAAGAATTTGAAGGCATAAATCAGCCACTTACTTCCTAAAGTTAGCCAGAGGCAGAATCTAATGAGCTCAGGAGACTTTGAAGGCAGAAATAAGCCACCTACCTGCTAAAGTCAGTCAAAAAAAGAATCCAATGAGCTCAGGAGACTACAAAAACAGAAATCAATCACTTACCATCTAAAGCCAGCCAGAGGCAGAATCCAATAAGCTCAGGAGACTTTGTAGGCAGAAATCAGCCACTTACTCGCTAACATCAGTCAGACAGAATCATATGAGTTTAGGAGACTTTGAAGGCAGAATCAGCAACCTACTTCCTGAATTAAGGCAGAGGCAGAATCCAATGAGTTTAGAAGATTTTGAAAGCTGAAATCAGCCACTTACAAACTAAAGTCAGGCAGAGAAAGAATCCAATGAGCTCAGATGACATTCAAGAGAGTAATCAGCCACTTACTTGCTAAAGTCAGGCAGAGACAGAATCCAATGTGCTCAAAAGACTTTGAAAGCAGAAATCAGCCACCTACTTCCTAAAGTGAGGCAGAGGCAGAATCCAACAAGTTCAGATTACTTTGAAAGCAGAAATCAGCCACTTACTTCCTAAAGGCAGAACCTAATGCGCTCAGGAGACAGTGAAGGCAGAAATCAGCCACTTACTTCCTAAAATTAGTCAGAGGCAGAATCCAATGAGCCCAGGAGACTGTCAAGACAGAAATCAGCTGCTTACATCCTAAAGTCAGACAGAGGCAGAATCCAATCAGCTCAGGAGACTTTGAAAGTAGAAATCAGCCACCTACTTCCTAAGCCAGATAGAGGCAGAATCCAATCAGCTCAGCAGACTTTGAAAGCAGAAATCAGTCACCTACTTCCTAAGTCAGACAGAGACAGAATCCAATCAGCTCAGGAGACTTTGAAAGCAGAAATCAGCCACCTACTTCCTAAAAGTAGACAGAGGCAGAATCCAATGAGTTCAGATGACTTTGGAGGCAAAAATTAGCCACTTACTTCCTAAAGTCAGCCAGAGGCAGAATCCAATGAGCTTGTGAGACTTTGAAGGCAGAAATAAGCCACTTACTTCCTAAAGTTAGACAGAGACAGAATCTAATGAGTTCAGAAGACTTTGAAAGCAAAGAATCAGCCACTTACTTCCTAAAGTGAGTCAGAGGGAGAATTCAATGAGCTCAGGAGACTTTGAAAGGTGAAATCAGCCACTCACTTCCTAAAGTGAGTCAGAGGCAGAATTCAATGAGCTCAGGAGACTTTGAAAGCAGAAATCAGCCACCTACTTCCTAAAGTCGGCCAGAGGCAGAATCCAATGAGCTTAGAAGACTTTGAAGGCAGAAATCAGCCACTTACAAGCTAAAGTCAGCCAGAGACAGATTCCAATGAGCTCAGGAGACTTTGAAGCAGAAATCAGCCACTTACGTCCTGAAGTCAGTCACAGGCAGAATCCAATAAGCTCAGGAGACTTTGAAGGCAGAAATCAGCCACTTACTTCCTGAAGTCAGCCAGAGGCAGAATCGAATGAGCTCAGGAGACTTTGAAGACAGAAATCAGCCACCTACTTCCTAAAGTTAGGCAGATGCAGAAGTCAATCAGCTCAGGAGACTTTGAAAGCAGAAATCAGCCACTTACTTGCTAAAGTCAGCCACAGGCAGAATTCAATGAGCTCAGGAGAGTTTGAAGCTTAAAATAAGCCACTCACAAGCTGAAGTCAGCCAGAGGCAGAATCCAATGAGCTTGGGAGACTTTCAATGCAGAAATCAGCCACTTACTTCCTTAAGTCAGGCAGAGGCAGAATTCAATCAGCTCAGGAGACTTTGAAAGCAGAAATCAGCCACTTACATGCTAAAGTCAGCCAGAGGCAGAATCAAGTGAGCTCAGGATACTATAAAGGCAAAAATTAGACACTTACTTGCTAAAGTCAGGCAGAGGCAGAATCCAATGAGCTCAGGAGACTTTGAATGCAGAAATCAGTCACTTACAAACTAAAGTCAACCAGAGGCAGAATTCAATGAGCTCAGGAGACTTTGAAAGCAGAAATCAGCCACCTACTTCCTGAAGTTATGCAGAGGCAGAATCTAATGAGTTCAGAAGATTTTGAAGGCAGAAATTAGCCACTTACAAGCTAAAGTCAGTCAGAGGCAGAATTCAATGAGCTAGGGAGACTTTGAAGGCAGAAATCAGCCACTTACTTCCTAAAGTCAGGCAGAGGCAGAGTCCAATGATCTCAGGAGACTTTGAAAGCAGAAATCAGCCACCTACCTCCTAAAGTCAGCCAGAGGCAGAATCCAATCAGTTCAGAAGACTTTGAAGTCCAAAATCAGCCACTTACTTCCTAAAGTCAGCCAGAGACAGAATCCAATGAGCTTAGAAGACTTTGAAGGCAGAAATCAGCCACTCACTTCCTAAAGTCAGCCAGAGGCAGAGTCCAATGATCTCAGGAGACTTTGAGGGCAGAAATCAGCCACCTACCTCCTAAAGTTAGCCAGAGGCAGAATCCAATTAGTTCAGAAGACTTTGAAGTCCAAAATTAGCTATTTACTTCCTAAAATCAGCCAGAGACAGAATCCAATGAGCTCAGGAGACTTTAAAGGCAGAAATCAGCCACTTACAAACTAAAGTCAGCCATAGGCAGAATCCAATGAGCTCAGGAGACTTTGAAGTCTAAAATCAGCCACTTACAAGCTAAAGTAAGCCAGAGGCATGATCCAATGAGCTCAAGAGACTTTAAAAGCAGATATCGGTCACTTACAAGCTAAAGTCAGTCAGAGGTAGAATCCAATGAGCTCAGGAAACTTTGAAGGCAGAAATCAACCACTTACTTGCTAAAGTCAGGCAGAAGCAGAATCCAATGAGCTCAGGATATTTTGAAGGCAGAAATCAGCCACTTGCTTGCTAAAGTCAGCCAGAGACAGAATCTAATGAGTTGAGGAGACTTTGAAGGCAGTAATCAGCCACTTACAAACTAAAGTCAGCCAGAGGCAGAGTCTAATGAGCTTGGAAGACTTTGAAAGCAGAAATCAGCCACTTACAAACTAAAGTCAGCCAGAGGAAGCATTCAATGAGCTCAGAAGACTTTGAAAGCAGAAATCAGCCACTTACTTGCTAAAGTCAGCCAGAGGCAGAAGTCAATCAGCTCAGGAGACTTTGAAGGCAGAAATCAGCCACTTACAGCCTAAAGTCAGCCAGAGGCAGAAGTCAATCAGCTCAGGAGACTTTGAAAGCAGAAATCAGCCACTTACTTGCTAAAGTCAGGCAGAGGGAGAAGTCAATCAGCTCAGGAGACTTTGAAAGCAGAAATCAGCCACTTACTTGCTAAAGTCAGGCAGAGGCAGAAGTCAATCAGCTCAGGAGACTTTGAAAGCAGAAATCAGCCACTTACTTCCTAAAGTCAGCCAGAGGCAGAATCCAATGAGCTCAGAAGACTTTCAATGCCAAAATCAGCCTCTTACAAACTAAAGTCAGCCAGAGGCAGAATTCAATGAACTCAGGAGACTTTGAAAGCAGAAATCAGCCACTTACTTGCTAAAGTCAGGCAGATGCAGAAGTCAATCAGCTCAGGAGACTTTGAAAGCAGAAATCAGCCACTTACTTGCTAAAGTCAGGCAGAGGGAGAAGTCAATCAGCTCAGGAGACTTTGAAAGCAGAAATCAGCCACTTACTTGCTAAAGTCAGCCAGAGGCAGAAGTCAATCAGCTCAGGAGACTTTGAAAGCAGAATCAGCCACTTACTTGCTAAAGTCAGCCAGAGGCAGAATCCAATGAGCTCAGAAGACTTTCAATGCCAAAATCAGCCTCTTACAAACTGAAGTCAGCCAGAGGCAGAATTCAATGAACTCAGGAGACTTTGAAAGCAGAAATTAGCCACTTACTTGCTAAAGTCATGTAGATGCAGAAGTCAATCAGCTCAGGAGACTTTGAAAGCAGAAATCAGTCACTTACTCGCTAAGTTAGCCACAGGCAGAACCTAATGAGTTCAGGAGACTTTCAAGGCAGAAATCAGCTGCTTACCTGCTAAAGTCAGCCAGAGGCAGAATCCAATGAGCTCAGGAGACTTTCAAGGCAGAAATCAGCCACTTACTAGCTAAAGTGAGCCAGAAGCAGAATCCAATGAGCTCAAGAGACTTTAAAGGCAGAAATTAGCCACTTACTTGCTAAAGTGAGCCAGAGGCAGAATCTCATGAGCTCAGGAGACCAAGATAGCAGAAATCAGCCACTTACTTCCTAAAGTGAGCCAGAAGCAGAATCCAATGAGCTCAGGAGACTTTGAAAGCAGAACTTAGCCACTTACTTCCTAAAGTGAGGCAGAAACAGAATCCAATGAGCTCAGGAGACTTTGAAAGCAGAAATCAGCTGCTTACTTGCTAAAGTCAGCCAGAAGCAGAATCCAATAAGTTTAGAAGACTTTGGGGGTAGAAATTAGCCACTTACTCGCTAAAGTCAGGCAGAAGCAGAATCCAATGAGCTCAGGATACTTTGAGGGCAGAAATCAACTGCCTACTTGCTAAAGCCAAGCATAGGCAGAATCCAATGAGCTTAGAAGACTTTGAGGGCAGAAATCAGCTGCTTACAAGCTAAAGTCAGCCACAGGCAGAATCCAATGAACTCAGGAGACTTTGAAGGCAGATATCAGCCACCTACTTCCTAAAGTCAAGCAGAGGCAGAATCCAATGAGCTCAGGATACTTTGAAGGCAGAAATCAGCCACTTACTTGCTAAAGAGAGCCAGAGGCAGAATCCAATGAGCTCAGGAGACTTTGAAGGCAGAAATCAGCTGCTTACTTGCTAAAGTCAGCCAGAGGCGGAATCCAATGAACTCAGGAAACTTTGAAAGCAGAAATCAGCCACTTACTTCCTAAAGTCAGCCAGATGTAGAATATAATGAGCTCAGGAGACTTTCAAGGAATCAGCCACTTACTTGCTAAAGTGAGCCAGACCCAGAAATCAATGAACTCAGGAGACTTTGAAAGCAGAAATCAGCCACTCACTTGCTAAAGTCAGCCAGAAGCATAATTCAATGAGCTCAGGAGACTTTCAAGGCAGAAATCAATTACTTACAAGCTAAAGTCAGCCAGATGCAGAATAAAATGAGCTCAGAATACTTTGGAGGCAAAAATTGGCCACCTACTTGCTGAAGTCAGGCAGAGGCAGAATCTCATGAGCTCAGAAGACCATGATGGCAGAAATCAGCCACTTACAAGCTAAAGTCAGCCAGAGGCAGAAGCCAATGAGATCAGGAGACTTCAAAGACAGAAAAGCCACTTACAAACTAAAGTCAGCCAGAGTCAGAAGCTAATGAGCTGAGGAGATTTTCAAGACAGAAATCAGCTGCTTACTTGCTGAAGTCCACCAGAGGCACAATTCAATGAGCTCAGGAGACTTTGCAGGCAGAAATTAGCTACTTACATCCTAAAGTCAGCCACAAGCAGAAGCTAATGAGCTCAGGAGACTTTGAAGGCAGACACTAGCCACTTACTATCTATATTGTAAGGATATTGTAAGGGGACAACCATAAGTCAGTATTGTATCATTAGCATTTGTCATTTACACTGACATGCTACAGAAAAAACAGTTTATTTCATTTCAGCATGATAAATTATAAAATGGTAACTATAAAGCACACATACATGAATTATTGTGATTATTTTCTTGCAGTGTGATCTGAGCTGATCAGATGTAGCTACCTGCATACATTCCCCAAGCTATTGTCAGTCAATGCTTTGAATTATAATAGCTTAGAATTCAAACCATAGAAAGTATCATTACTGATTTTACCATGGTTTTCCATGCCTCCCTGCTCTTCAGTCCAACTATCCAGGACTTCAGCCATTCTTTCCTCAACTTTTGCAAAAATCTTTCCAAGACCAATTTATGTTCCTTAATACATGAGGCATCCAGCTGGTTCATATGGTAGACCCAATATTGACAAGCATAGAAGAGTGGATCAGATATGCTTTGAACTGTTGGATTATCTGTCAAACCATTCATTGCTTGAATGCAGTAGTGTAAAATTTCTGCATGATATTTTGTGTCACCAATGAAATGGTTTTGTGAGCGCTTAAAATCTGTGAGGAAGTCCCCAAGAGATGTGTGGTAGGGTGATACAGACTGATTATCAGATGAAGGAATTGCTAGAATTGATTGGTATCCACGAAGGGAGATACGAATTGTTGATGGCCTTTTTTGAACCAGCCTTGCCAAAGCAGTAATTGAAAGAGGTCTCTGTAAAAGAATGATTGTGGCAAGGACCAATATTGAGTCTCCCACTTGAACTGCTGATAGGACCTGGTCATAGATACAGTCAAGACCATCATGGGCATTCAAAGCCCTCTGTAGCCTATCCTGAGGTGTAAGAACTAGATCATCATCATCAGCCCCAACAAATCTCAGCAGAGTGGACACATAGATGAACACTCCCTGGGATTTCTCAACAAGTAGGGCAATATCATTATGAGATGGCCATTCACCTGCAAGCCTTGGGGAGAATGCCCTATGTTTAGCACGTATTTCATTGAAGCCAGATACCAAGACTTTTTGAATCTCTTTGTTATCATTGTAGTCCTGCAGGTGTAGGTGATAGATCTTGTGAAGAACTGTATTGAATGCATTTTCAATCTGGTGTTCAGGCCGACTTGTAAGGAGAAAGTGAAGTTGGTGAAATTGGGATGAAGAAAGTAGATGGATGAGAAGACGCTGCTCTTGATGGTCATGACACTCATCGATACCATCTATGATGATGAGAATTTGCTGAATGGGGTCGACATCGACAAAATCGAGAATCAGCTTCTTGAACTGATGCTCTAAACTTTTGGACAGAAGTAGTGGATCCTCGGTAAAGACTGCCTCGATATGTGGCCGGAGATAGGCAACAGACTGCGCAAACTGGTAAACCAGTGTAGGAATAAGCTTTGCCAAGCTAGTGCGCCCTTCCCTACCACGAGAGAAGAAGAACGTTAAAGGAACCCTCTTGTCACGATCAAAGCATTCCTGGGCGATGGTGTGAGCGATGGTAGACTTGCCGGTACCAGCATACCCAGAAAGCCAACAAATAGGTTTT
>JASFDH010002351.1:0-11191 GCA_036937195.1 Nidularia pulvinata | reverse complement strand
AGATACCGACAACTGCAGGGATTGGTCAGATCATCGATGCTACGGGAGCTGTTGTACGTCTTCTTCTGCCCTCTTTCACCCTTAAGCATTTACTTACAACTTTTCCACAGCCTCGAGAAGTAACCTCACTAGCAGAAGTTTCGCTCAATGCATGGTCACCTACAAACGACCTTACGCGAATACCAGAAGTGCGGCACAACATTAAACTCATTGCCGACGCTTGCAAGAGCGATTTGGATGGTCTTGCGCGTGAAGCAAAGGCGCTAGACGAAAGAAGGAGATGGGTTGCTAATGAAGATGCCCGGCTGCGGAAAAAGGTCGATGATGAAGCTCAACGTAAGTAATTTTACATTTTTTCGTAGGTTCTCATTACTGAGAATACACTGTCACAGTGATCACACGACTTCAACAAATACAACTCGTGGCCAACGATATTAACACCATATCCAAGGAACTCGCATCCGTCTACGAAGTCTCCCTTGAGCCTTTCTCTCCCCTCTTCCATAAACTCATCGACGAGTTCTCCAAAGAGTTCGACAGATACCGGTTAGACGAGATAGTTGTAGCAGCCATTGCACCATTGGTTCGCAGAATGGTTGCAAAGTGGAATCCTCTGGAAAATCCTACCGAGTTCGTATCCACATTCCGCGGATGGCGGAAAGCACTGAAAATCAACTCGAACGAGGAGAAGCCACCACAAACCCAGGTCGATGTATATGGCTCCAGAACAACGTTGGCTCCCGTAGAGCTGTGCGTGTTACTGAAATCTCGCGATTCTCATGTCACTGACGTTCTATTTAGTGAAAAGCCCATGACATCTTTTGAGAGCTTACTATGGGATGTATGGCTGCCTAAAGTTCGCACCGCAATCAATAATGACTGGTCACCTGAAATACCCCAACCTGCCATTAAACTCTACGAGGCCTGGTCTTCGTTTCTTCCTCCATTTATCCGCGACAATCTACTCGACCAGCTTATCTTACCGAAGGTACAGAAAGCGGTGGCTGATTGGAATCAGAAGCGTTCCACAATTTCACTTCAGTCGATTGTGTTCCCTTGGCTACCGCATGTGGGGCTGAGGTTGGAAGATGTCGTTGGTGATGCTAGGAGGAAGATCAAGAATCTGTTAAGAAGCTGGACTGTTGCGGATGACAAGCCTGTGGACTTACTGGCTTGGAAAGATGTATGTGAACCTCTAGTTACGATCGTCAATCCGACACTAACTTTCCCTCTTCCACAGATCTTTGACGCTAGCGACTGGGACGCCATGATACTGAAATATGTCGTTCCCAAACTCGGTGCTACTCTCCGAAACGATTTCCGCGTCAACCCTCGCGACCAGAAGATGGAACCTTTACAACGTGTCTTCCAGTGGTCCGACATTATTCGGCCTTCCATTTTCTCCCAAATACTCGAGACCGAGTTCTTCCCCAAATGGCTCGATGTGCTACACATCTGGCTCATTCAGCCTCGTGTCAGCTTCGAAGAGGTCGCCCAGTGGTATTCCTTCTGGAAGGGCTCATTCCCGGAGACCGTGCAGAACATGTCTGGTATAGGTCGAGGTTTCACAAGAGGGCTGCAGTTGATGAACAAGGCAATTGAGTTGGGTCCCGATGCCCCCACGCATTTGGAGCGCCCTGACTTCCGTGCTGAGATCTCGGCGCCGAGCACCCCTGTTCGTGACGCGAAGTCAACCAAGGCACCAGCACGACCATCGACCCTTACCCATGAGATCACTTTCAGATCTTTGGCGGAGGAGTTCGCCGCTTCTCATAATTTGCTTTTTATCCCTACCGGTCGTGCTCACGAGCTTTCACGGATGCCGCTGTTCAGGGTTAGTCCGACTGCAGATGGCAAAGGTGGGCTATTGGTATATATTCTGGATGATGCCGTGTGGGCCCCGAAGTCAGGCGGACTTAGCGGAGAAGGAGGAGAGTACCGGGCGATTAGTTTGGAGGACATGGTATTGAGAGCATCAACATGACCAGAAGTATTGTGCGTGGACCGCCTGAAATTTCAGTGGCAAGCCTTTACCGTGTCACATGTGCTGATAATTCAAGATGTAACAACGGGGATTTGGTGATGTTAAACAATGGAATAGTGGGATGACTTGCCAATAATACCGTCGATTTCTGTCTAATCGAAATGAGCTCTAATGTCTTGACTACGATAACAGAGTTTCATGATAGGCGTCGGAGAGTCGCTTGGTGAGTCATATTTTTACTTGACGTGAAGTATATTCTGACCAAAAGTGGGATTCTAAAAGTAACACGCAGCCCAGACGCTTCAATTCATCGTATTGTCTCGTTTTTCAGGTGCCCTCAATGGATAGAGCCAAATTGGTGCATGCGAAGCCTCTGAAGAAACTTTCAATATCCGAATCCGGGGTGCACGGCCCGGATCTGCTGCTATTGACCTTGCCTTGACAACTTTAAGCCTGTTATCTATAATAATTCTAACCTACTTCCAGCTTTGGCGATTCCAGACTTTTTTTCTTCTTTCTGCGACACTTTACATTATCCTGGACCAAATACACGAGAGGAAGTCCCTCAACATAATCAAAAACCTCAAACGTTGAATAACATATCACTCGAAGCCTCATCTAACTTGACGGACTGAAAGTCGTCTACTTCATTGCGCCAGCCTTCTTGAAATCTCTCCATATGCTCTACGCGGACACATGCTCTGTTGGGTTCTATCTTGAAGAATTCATCGAAGAGTGCCGGACCGCGGGACATCTTCCATCGGAACCATCTGGCCAGATGATGAAAACATTCGTCTTCTCGAGGAAAGAAGTTATCGCCTGCAACAACCCCCGTGCTCCATATAAATCCCACTTTCACTCTAGCTGTATCCTGCCAACATCAGAGTGCTTCTGATAATCATGCATCTGCAGTATTCTCTTCCATACCTTCGTCCACATTTCGTGGCCACATTAGCTTCGCTCTGGATGCTATGCTCAATTGGTGTCCAATCTGCGAATGTCTCTGCAACTGCAGCGCAAACTTTTCTGGGAATCGGCGGTTCGGGTGCTTGGTGGCCTATGGACCTTTATCAGTTCCCTGAGGTTACCCGACAGAATCTTTCTGCACTTCTCTTCTCTCAGAACGGGCTTGGCCTATCCAGTTATCGTTATAATATAGGGAGTGGTGGAGTCAATGTGTCGAATCCAACGCGTGCTCCTCAAACTTTCTACGTTAGTCCAGGCGTCTATAACTTCTCGGCGGATCCCCAAGGCGTCTATTTCCTTCTTGAAGCAGCGAAATACGGCGTATCTTCGATTACAGCATTTGCCAATAGCGCACCCGCACCCCTAACATCTGGTCGCGCCAGTTGTAACGGACAATTTGTATCTGGTAATGTCTCACTCGAGCTCTAAGGTTGTATATAATCTTACTTGCTGCTCTTCAGGCAGCGGTGCTGCATATGGCACCTTTCTCGCAGACGTTGTGATGCACTTCAGAAGCCAAGGAGTCAATATCAGCTACATATCTCCGATGAATGAACCCGACAACAGTTTTGGGCCTTCACCTTGTGGCCAAGAAGGCATGCAAGTCCAACCTACGCAGTAAGCACCAACGGTTATTTGTTGATGAAGTTGAATATGAAACCCGAGCATGTAGACGAGCCGAGGTGGTGAATGGACTATTCAATGCCCTGACGACCAAAGGACTTTCTTCCTCTGTTGGAATTCTAGCGGACGAATCATCTTCATTGTCAAATGCTAAGACTGAATATGCTTCCTGGCTTCCCCAAGTAATTGATAAGGTGTGATTTTTGTTAGGATTTCTTATTGTCTAGCAGTTTCATATTTATTCAAGGTGGCCGCGCTTGTCCATCATACATACGATTTTCCGACCGACTCTAGCTACGCCTCCTACGTTAGCAGTACCAGCCAGTCGTATCCTGGAAAATCTACTTGGATGTCTGTAAGCACCCTTCTCTTTTTTCGAGATTTTCGTTAACGAATGTTTCGTGATCATCAGGAGGTATGCTGTTCGCTCGGAAGTGCTGATGGAACTGGAAAAGGCTGGTCAGGCGGTTATGATCCTACGTAAGTTTGTGATAGGTCCCTAATCATAAGTTATTGACTCGGATATCATGCATATAGAATCACCAATGCCCTGATGTTTGCGGGCTTGGTATTTCAAAGCCTCGTTCTTGCCAACGAACCGCATTATGATGTGTGTGTTTTTACTTCCTAAAACGTATACATCCTGAACTCCTAGAATCTAGTTCTGGACCCTTGTCTCAAACCGTCTGTATATTTTATTGTTCGACGAGTTATGTTCTCTGATACTCACGCAATGAATAATAGAAATAGGATGTGCTCCGTTAAATAATCCTTCATGCGCTACTATCGCCAATTCTAATGGATGGACTGTAAGGGGATGTTTGTGTTTATATTGCTGTTTTTTTAACTCTTTGCCCAGGATGGTTTCATATACTACGATCCGTCTTATGCATCTAACAAAAATTACCAGCTTTGTAAACAACTACCTACCATCTTGAGTGTTCTCTGCGCTGATGCTATGCGAATTATGTATAGATATGACGAAGCATTTCTGGACTTACAAGCACTTCGGAAATTTTGTAAAACGTAAAGTGGACACCTTTACTACGCACTGAATGACTAATAACTCATTGTGAATAGCTGGAAGCCAACGGCGGTTGATCACTGGTTCTGATGCCAGCAAGTTTACTATGGCGGTTTCAAATCCTTCGACATACTTCATTTTGGCGATGAATCCAAATGCTACAGATTCAAAACTGCTCCTTTCATTCCCTGACGCAGTGTGCGCGTCAAGTGGGTTCCGCACCTCGAGTTCAGAGGATTTCGCTCAAGTGGCAGGTGCCACGAGACAAAGCTCTTCGTCTTGGTCGATGCAATTAAAAGCGATGAGCTTGACAACCTTCACATTCAACAGGAGAGCTTGCTGAGTCGTAAGATTGTGTAGCTGGTAGAATCAATTATGTATACGTGTATCGTGGAACGCATTATGCAACCGAGCTTATGACGCCCAAATTGCGATCAAGTGCCCAGTGCGACCCAATAGATGTTTGATGATAGCTACACAAATGGCGGCTGCATTTCGTTGTACTATACGAAGTTGCTCTAGCCTCGCCCCCAATTCAGATAAAAGAGCCGAACTCTCCAGTGTAGCCGTACTCTGAACATCGAGAGGTCCTATATCCACTATACCAGCAAGCTGCCACATGTAAATTAAACGCTGAGGCATTGTCACATCCGCAAAAGCTTCGTGAATCGTACTGGGAATGTAATCGTTCAAGGCAAAATCAGGGAATCAAGCAATGCCAGGAGATGGGAGATTGAAAAGCTCTTTTGATGCATGCACAAACTAGTGGGCATCCATCACAGGGGCTGAGAATTGAGGGCGTACATAGGAGAGGTGACGGAATAACGATGAGGGAGCTGAGGAAGACCCAATATGGCAAAGGCAACTAGAACATAAGCAGTGAACTTGGAGACTGATATGAGAGAGAACGGGCTTCTGGGAGGGAGATACATGAACCATCATGTTTAGAAGCCGCAGAACGTGTACGCCAACAGTGCATCTACAAGTTGGGCCTCCCAGGAGTCCTGGAGTTGGAACAGCGAGTGCTAGATGAAAATGCTGTTAATCAACCATCTTACGACAATGGCAGGTACAGTTTATCAACTCTGAAGAAGGAGTCCTGTATTCCGCTGGGTGAGCCTGACTGGATTTAACTGAACGATTGGCGGTGAACGTAACGTTTCAAGCTGAGGTTAAACATCGGATGTCGAATTCTTGAATCGTAGTCTGTTCACGACGCGACGGGAAGGCGGCCCGGGGCCTAGGCTTCATTCAACACGATCACCTTCACAGTCGTTGCCTAGCCCATGCTCTAAAGCCACCTTACGTTGCTTGAAACTTGTCAACGGGACAGCACTCGGCATACATATTAGTCTCTACCATCTCTTCTGTGGAACTTGGACGTGGTTCTTGTAGGATGTCCAAACAACACAGGAGCCATGCTTCAAGTTCAAGGACACTGGCCGAACCTATCGACCTGACTCTTGAATCGGATGAGGAAATTTTAGTGTTGTAAGATATCGTATTGATCTTCCAGGTAGCTCCATCTGACCGGATACGGGAAATGTATTTGTGAGGTTACAGGGGGAATACGAGACCTCTTTCTTCAATCCATCATGACACCGCCAATCGAAAGCTAAATGTTCGTCGTGGGCCCAATTACATGCTTTTAAGTATGGTTCCATTACTTATTCTTTACTTAGAGAAAACGCGGCAGTGAAGCTTTGCAGCAGACTATCATCGAGATCTTAGACGATAGTGATGTTGAAGAAATCAAGCCTACGCAAAGACCACTGAAGGTGAAATACTAGACAGCGCATATTCCCATGTGAATAGCCACATTTACTCGCAGCTCTGAATAGAAAATAAAACGTGAACAAGAGGTTCTTTTAGAATCCGATGAAGACTACGAAGCCTTACATGCAGGATTCGATTTTGAAAATGCGGATCATGTTTGTATTTCAATTATCATTAGGATGGCTATGATTAATTCAGGGTACTTTTTTTAGTGGCACCCAGTGAAGGAAAATGACGTGAAAGTGGAGGCCGAGGTGACAAATGTGCTGAACAACTTAACACTGTCAACAGCACTTCCACCCAAGAACTATCGCAATATTTCAAACTACAGGCCAGTCAACATGGCAAGCTCAACAGCACATCCCACGTTTATTTGGGACATTGTATGTTTTGTTTGAGTTTGATCGGTGGAATTCGCTTACACCTGTTCACCTAGCTTCATGTGGCCAAAAACATGAAAGTCAAGAAACGGGACTATCCAACACGTTTGTATGGGAAGCAGTTACGGCACAATTCACTGAAGGAAGACCTCGGCCTGAACACACTGGAAGCCGTTACATCATTTAAACAAGCCCCGGGATGTACGGCTTCAAGTCCGTTGGATTTGACTATGGAGTATTGACAATTAATTTTATACCAGCAACTAACAGGATTGAACAAAAGAATGGCTATGCCGCAATTGCTAGTGCCTGTATTGAGGGCCTACCTGATCAAGCTGGTAAACACTCTCAGCTTGGTTTTGTGTGAATACTCACCCGAATCCTTATTTTGTATATTTTAGGCGGACGGCTCCATTATAATCGAAAAGGCTCGTTGTTGGTGTACAATCAAAATGCCCAGGTCCTCAACGGTCATTACCGCATCGATGATCATTCTGGTATGTATAGCCAATCATTATGGTAATCTCCTAGTCTCATCCAGCTTGCATTTAGGCATTATAGATAAGTATTATGCTGTCAATGATGTCAAATTTGACCCTCAGACGTAAGTGTTGCATCCCATTATTGAACCTTGCGATGAGGTCTTTCTCTCTTGCAGGCCGTCATTCGTTTCATCTGGTGCAGATGGCACAGTGCGTGTATGGGATCGCATTAATACTGGATACACTGAGAAGTGCATACGTATGTTCACCACTTCCTTTTTCTGATGCGATTCTGACATCTTCTTCAGTAGCACCCAACAATAATGGTGATATACCGCATGATTTAGCATTTAAACCAGGATCATCGGTGCTGGCAGTCGCGAAACGGTAAACCCTAAGTATGGGCTATGGGGAATCTAATCATTTATTTCATTTCTTCCATATCTTTACAGGAAACTGCATGTTTACAGCGGCATTCGAAAAGATGCATCTAGTATCTTCTTCACTGTCAGTGGGAATGATTCGCATACTGTTGGCGCAATTGCATGGGGCGTCGAATCAGCGACTAACCTCCTCTTTGCATCCTCTGAGCCCGAGGATGATAATGAGTTTGTTGGATCCCACAGAGCCTTCGACCTCAACTTGAACAAGCTGGCATATGCTTTTGATGCTTGTGAGGCTGGAGATGCAATTGGTCTGTCACCAACAGGTATATATGCCAAACAACCAAATCACTGTCTTGCCAATTAATTTTTCATGCATCTAGGTGGACGACTGGTAATCACTACCCGTGGCGCGGATAGTACCCACGTTATGCGTTTATACGATACAGCCCGATGGAGTGGACTTACAGTTCACAAATACGATTTAGAGCCCTTTCCGGCTGACTGCGAGGGCGAAATCAACACTGCAACCTTTAGCTCAGATGGAATTTATCTGGCGCTTGCTCGCAACGACAACACCACTCATGTCTATGATTCTCGGATGCTCGGAAAGGGTTTATTATACGATTTCAAGCACACGGGGCCATGTCGGACACTTCCCGATGATACTTCCTTCGGGGTTGTTAGAGCACAGTGGGTGGAAACAGCTTCATCCCGCTTGGGCCTTGTTACAGGTGGTGATGACGGTGAGCTGCCACGTTTTCAAATGTTGAGAACGGATTTGACCGTGTTGTTAATTCATAGGGTGCGTCCGCCTTTGGGACCCACTCAAATCCTCAAATGATCCCGAGAACGGGATGATCATCGCAGAAGTTGGTGCTGACATCGGTGACTTCTCTCTTGGAGACCGTACCCAGCGAGAACATATCCTCATTGTGTAGGCCTATTCTAGGTGAAATCTTAAATTTTGCTTACCGATATTCACAGGGGAGACTCCACCGGCGAAGTATCCATCTTCGACAAAAATGGAGGCATCTTTAACGGCATATAAGATGTGCAATAAATATTTAATAATAGGAATCATAAGGTTGCTTTTCTTGTAATCGTGTAAATGTAGTGACAGGTTGAAAATGTATAATATATAGTATGCAGCAATGATGTCTTTGGAAATACTTGAATGAATGTCCCAAGAGAGAAACACGACTGCTATTAAAAATGGCCCTATTTCCAATCCATGCACCAAAGTTATATTAGCCCGGGATCTGATGGATATAATGATTGCACGCTTGCCACCTATGCCGCTGTCTGTGGTATATAATATGCCGCCGATATCAGCGACTCCGAGGAAATCCTCTCGGATAGTGCTTCCAAAACGTGTTTCCCCCTGAAACAGGCTATTGCCATTTAACATCAGACAGTGATGAAATTATTATTATCGAGTACCCACCTGGTTTTCCCTACTGCTAAAATCTACTCCATGTTAGCGAATTCGGTCCGCGTAGATCAAACAATATCATACACACGAGCTCTTAGACATTCAAAAGCAGCCACACCTAAAGCATCTCCAAGCTTAATTGCTACTCTGTCCCCCGGGAGATACTGGACATCTTTCTGCCATTCGCTGGATAATGCGTCCATCACAATGTGAAGTAGCAAGGTTGGGGCGAGATGCTGCTACGGTTGGGGTGAGACTTTATATATAGAACGGTCGCCAGTGATCTGAGGAAGCTTGAATCGGCAGAAACTCGCAGAAAGTACAACAGGCCGCAGCGCGACTGTCTATGGGACAGAGAAAAATTTAGCACGCGTCCCATAATGCCGAAGAAGTGCTAGACCCACTGTGGTATGGAGCAGACACAAGGTATTGTTGGTGCACCTAGATTTTAACTGGTATCGATTAGATGCTGCGTCATCGATTGGTGTTCCAGCCTCGACTAATGGAGTAAACTAAACTCAGGCCGTCGGTCAGAAAGTTGACATGTTGAGATTGTTGATCAGCTGCTGCGATGAGTGTTTTGAGAAGTCCGAGATTGTCAGGACTCTGTGCGGAATGACGACATGACCCGGCGTCTCGAAGGAAGTTCGGGTCGAAGTGCAGTGCCTAAGATAGAGTGAGCAGGAAATTCGCGGGCAAGGCACCGGGAATAATGGTTAAGGAGATGATTTGAAGCTGTCTTCTGTTTCAGAAGTGTGGAGTGACCGTCTTGGACAATACGAATTCTTCGGTGCGATGGTGGGTCGAGTCCGACGAGCTCCGACCAGGCTATTGAACATGCCGGATACTAGTGAGAACCAACCCGTTCCAAAATTGGACGAACAAAAGGCCATCTGATACCTCTAGCCAAAGAGAAACGGCTGTGCACTGCGATGCACTGAATGGGCTGCGCCAGTGGGTGGACAGGTTGTGGTGATGGATTTACATCGTGGCGCACAGGACGACTCACTTATATAAGATTAAGTTTCGCGGTTGCTTTTGACGTCACGCAATGGGAATATCGCAGTTAAATTAGCATGGTATAGTGAGCACAGGTAGATTTAGAATCCAGGAAATCGCGCTGGGGTGCACAGTGATCGACCACCGCGAGTCCCGTGTGGTACGGTGTGGAGCACACAAGCACCGACACAGTTCATTATGTGTGCACATGTTTTCTTCCGTGGCATATGCCAAATAACGTTCAATGGAGGTCGACTTGCTAATTATCGACTGAAGTTGCAAAGTGTCACCATCAACAGGCATTTCCTCGGAATTTGGTCTTTTGTCCTTGGCTTACCTCAGACCCGGAATTTTTGGCTGAGACAGCACAGGAGGGTTTACAGAGTAGAGAACGGGGATGCGAGTTCGAATTTTCCGTTCGCCGGGGCAGACGGACCGGACGCGGAGTATCGTCGCTGTAACATGCTATTTCAACGCACCCTAGGTTCCCCAAATTTCGGTCCACTGTCTCCTTCCCTCCCCAGCTATCCTCTATGGCCTCCAGCCCATCTCAGCCGACTTTTCTAGGTCTTGACCTTTCTACTCAGCAACTCAAGGCTATTGTCATCTCGCAGGACTCTACTATCGTTCACGAATCTTCCGTGCATTTCGACAATGATTTGCCTGACTATGGCACCATCAACGGGGCTCTACGCGGTCCTGGAGAGGGCGAGGTGACATCTCCAGTCTCAATGTGGCTTGAAGCCATTGATCTCTTGACTGCGAGGATGAAGGCCGCTGGCGTTGATCTTGGTGCCATTTCCGCCATCTCCGGGGCGGGTCAAGTAAGCTCAATCACGTGTCCAGATGTCCTTGTCTCATGTATCTATCTGTAGCAACATGGCTCTGTGTACTGGTCGAAGGATGCAGAGATCTCGCTCTCGTCTCTAGATCCTGCAAAGTCGCTCACAAGCCAGCTATTTCCAGTTGCATTTTCCCTTCCTAGATCGCCAATCTGGCAAGATTCCTCTACAACAGAGGAATGTAGACAATTAGAGGAAGCCATTGGCGGCCCACAGGTACTCGCTGATCTCAGTGGAAGTCGTGCTTATGAACGATTCACGGGCAGCCAAATTGCCAGAGTTTGTGCGATTTCATG
>JASFDH010002350.1:0-11192 GCA_036937195.1 Nidularia pulvinata | reverse complement strand
CTATCGCACTTAATGTGTGTTTTGGAACATTTGGACACAATATGGACGAAAGCTTTCTTGAGCCGAGCGCGATTCCTGGACCCGAGATTTCAGGGTGATGTTCTCGCAGTCATCAGTTAGTCTAGTCTTATCGGATGAAATTGTCGAAACTTATGCTTATCATTATCAAACTCAGGCTTAATATCTTCATCTCTCCGTACTGGAGAACCGCTCCCACAAGTAACACCATGCCCTCTTCTTGATAGGTTTTTGGAAAGCTCTCAGGGATTCCGTATTTCTCAGAATGAAGTGGAGGAGGACTCTGACCTACCAAAGTCCTTGACCATCGACACACTTCAAAATGAGCAATATTTGTGAGGCCATCACGTTTAAATATGAACACATATGCCACGCTGATAATATGCAACTTTGCTTTCAGGATATTCTGTGTTGGTGTTTCCACTGCATTTCGCATAATTAATCGACTGGATAGGCTCATGGTCGCAACCAAAGAGATCGTCGGAGAACAATATCATATCCACGGTTTAGGTTCGTCATTCGCTACTAGGATTGGCACCGCAGTGGAACATGGCCGTCCAAACACCGTTAGCTTCAGGCCACCTACCAGCGTATAGACTTTATGGGAGAAAATACCTGGTTACGCCTAAAAAAAGAGTACCATCTATTTAGTCATTATGCGGATATAAACTTAATGGAGTATTTCCCCAGCTTTGGATGGTTGGAAATAAGTTAATATGCATTCCCCCCTCGTTGCCAAAAGACTCCATTTTTTCTCTCATCAATTCGTCTGAACCTAGATAGTGATGTCAGAAAGCAGCTTTATTTAGGAAGCTCTGTAGATATCAGGCGTAATCGTGACCAGAGGGGCAAGATCCGTGAGCGTCGAAGGTGGCGCAGCGGGTGCAGAATTACACTGGGGCCAGTTAACTTTGGAAAGGAGACTGTGGTTGGAAGGGAAATTAGGATTCAGGATGTTCACAATATTGACTAAAATTCACGACTGTCTGGGCATACGAAGAGATAATTTAAAGAATGCAGCCTTACTGAACATATCAGTGGGAATGAAGCCAGGAAGCACAGCTGCTCTAATGAATTCCATCGTATGGCATCCATAAACTGACCCAAGAACGGGTGTTAATGGGCGCGTTTGGATACTAAAAATATACCCTTAGAAGAGCGTATGCACATCTTAAAATATGAATATACAAGCTGGGTCTTGGAAACGATTTCAAGGAAGAACCTGCGAGGAACTTGGAAGACAAGATCACCTTGAATGAATTGAGGTCCATATAGGATGAAAATAATTTAATTATTGAAGTGGCATTGGACATGTGTGACTAACGTTGCAGCATTTGCAGTACTAGCATTCAAGGGCGATCCCTATGCTTTATTTTAATATCACGAAGAGCAGATATTTTTTCCGCTACCTTGTAAGCATCTTCATGATAACCAATGCCAGAGCAGATAATTATTCGTGAGTTATTCCTTTCAAATAATTGTTGTAATAATTATGGGCAATACACGATGCCAGAAAGTTTGAAAAATGATTATTTCGTAGTAATATAGTTCGCAAGTTGATCGTTGGTTCTGTAACAAGTATATCAATGACAGAATTAGACTGAATTTTATGATGGTTCTAAGCGATGCAGCCTATTTTGGAAGAAGTGCTTGCTTCCGCCTTAAGTTCCCGAAACGGCTGTAATTGTCATGCGAAGCAGTGATATGACTGTATCTTCCAGTCCCACATAAATTCATGTACATCAGATAAATAGCAGAGAAAGATATATCAGCCAGCCATATACCGGCAACTTATTCCTCCACGAGTGATATATCACAGAGAAATAGCGTCAAGTGCAGCGCACGTAAGCGCAGATAGCAACGGGACAACCCACACGGTTGAGGATATTTTTTCCGTTTTACAAAGAGAGAAAGAGCCAAAAATACCAGTGCTACACGACTCGGTCTCCTAGTGCAGGATAATTTTTTCCAGTGGAGCTCTGCGGTGATTCAAGATCAGCTTTGTCTATGCCCTTCTATTCGAAAATGGGCATTAGTACTTGTTTAATTTGTGAATGAGTCGGGATTGGCAGGACTCGACAGGCGACATGGAAGCGAATGGAACACACCGGGAAATACATTCCATCCACAGCTACTTCCGAGGTCGTATTCATCTCTATGGATATTGCTTGGCCGTACTGAAGAAGCAAACCCAAAAATGGTTAAATATTAAACAGACTCTTAGGGGCCTTCGCAACGCACCGTTTGCAGTCTTGTCGAGTCAAGAACTGATGCTCCTCTCCTCATCGGATTCTTCGTCTTTGTTGCGTGAGCGGGCTCTGAACCTGAATTGGTGACAGAATTGCGTAGATCTTCGCGTCCGTTCAAACTAGATTTCAGAGTGAGATGAAAGCATGAATAATCTTCTGCGACCTGAGGGCTTACGCGGAGAGCAACGTATTCGAGTAGACTGAAATTTTTATGTTGGTCATACATGAAGATGGAGAAACTTTTTGAATGGGAGGATAGAAACATACGCTTTGCGAGGAAGCTGTATAAACATAGCCAAACCACTGGCGTGACAAAGGAGCTTTTAATCATTGAACCGTCGATCAATGGGATAAAATTGCTCACAATTATAGGGCATGACTTGAAACTGGACATGTATCAGTCAGCATTGCGACTCGAAAAATAATTGGGGTGATATAAATACATACACAGATAAGAACTGCAACCGCCGCAAGACTTTGGGAAGAGTTAATGGAAGTGACATAAGATATGGCGAGACGTCAGGGTACCTTGTGACTAGCCCAGTTCCTGGAAGAAGTTAAGAGAGTAAATTAAGAAGGCTGATTAAGATGATAAAAATGAACTTACGTATTGTATAAGCAACGAGTCGGTCAATTAGCCTCGCCACTCTATTAAATTAGCATGAACTTAGCACTAGAGTCACAAAGATATAAAAAGAAAACGCACCTGCTCAACGCACTCTCACGTCTTTGAATCAGGAAATATAACATCGCCGCAGCGATCGCAATATCAATGGCAGCTCCCATAGCCAGTAAAAATGACACCAGAGTGGTCCATTCTGACCTGAACACCACGAACGATTTGACGTAGATGATCTTGGAACCAACGTAGAAGCTCGTCCCGCAGCGCACCAGCGAAAGGACAATGCATATTGGGCCAATATAGCGATAGGGAGAGGGAAGAACTCTCCAGGCTCGGATGGCGAAGAATCCCTGTAGATAGAGACATTGAGAAAGCGAGAACGACATAAAAGTGTGAAGCGTACTTGAATACACGTGGTGATGATCGCCCCGAGAATAACAGCCGCTCCAAACCCAGGGAACCCAGATAAATTTTGCAGCCCAAATATCGTTGTACGATAAACCTCATTCGAGACG
The DNA here is from genome assembly GCA_036937195.1 of Nidularia pulvinata. NCBI lineage: Eukaryota > Fungi > Basidiomycota > Agaricomycetes > Agaricales > Nidulariaceae > Nidularia > Nidularia pulvinata. The sequence goes on along the minus strand of JASFDH010002350.1, from coordinate 7,788 downwards.
GCTACCGTGTGCCCTAGTTCAAGAGCCCTACAAAATCAGATCCGTCATTGTGTTTGTAACGCATTCCTTCAATTCAATGAAGAGCAGGCAGTACTTACCAAATAGTCCCTACGAGAAGCTTGAACATCATCCTGTCATCTGAGAACCGTCGAAAGTAAACATGACATTGGAGCGTGACGATTCCAAATAGGAAGACGGCGAAAAGGGAGCCAATCTGCAGCGCCCCCATGGTGTTATCTTTCGTGGTCCGACCTGACATGATCGTTGAGGAAAGAGAGTTAGACGTGAACAGAAAGGAAAAGGGGAGGAGGTAGCACTTGATGCTACTATTTGGATGTCCAAGTATCTGTGCGTCCGTCCAAAGGCTCCAGGTGCGTTCCGATCTAGCAGCCGTATACATACCGATTCTCTTTTTGAAATTATGCCTGCATTAATCTAGATTCGGCAGGGCGATCGCGACGAACGATCTGACCCCTGGCATTTTGCTGCAATTTCCTGAAATATATAATTTCAGAGGGATTTCTCTCGGTACAAAAATTTTGTCTAGTGCTTTCTGGCACTGCGATTCACGCGCTTCAGACCAATCAAACTCAAGAAGATGTTTTAACTTGTAGTTTCTTTCTGGAATAAAGAAGCAAACAACAAATCAGCGGCCAAGAAATCCTGCTAATCGCTCGATCGGGACAAAGAGAGCTAGGAGGTTTCGCTTGGCTTTGATCGATGGCATGACTTGGTACGCTTGATCGCGTGGAGTGGGTGTGGAATTGGCAGTAAGCTCTTGAAGTAACTGAAGATATATAGACTCCACAAACACAGGAGCCATGTTGAGCACTTTTAAATAAGTTGGAAGAAGTTTCATTACTGATGAGCCTACCACTGCTTGGTAAATTCTTATCTTGGCTCTTGAATTCTTCTCCTGACGAGGGATCTTTGTTTCTAAAGCTTTATTGGAGAAGTGAATTCAGGCTTCAAGCTTCGGAGGTTCAAGCAATCAATGCTTAATGATAAGGGCAAAAAATTACTAATCTCATCCTGATCTTCAGGTTTTTCCTGCCAATGGAAATGTGACATATGTAACCATAACCGCGAGGAACCAGGCGCAGCCGGATCCCGACGGATCCAAGCGAAGCAACAGTTTCGTCCATGAAAAAATGAATTCATGCCCCAGTAGAAAATCTCTGCGCATGTCAAAACTTGAATATGAATGTTCCGTTCCCACTTTACTTTCGTGCATTTTAATATCACACAAAATCAGAAAGGTATGGATGGATAGATGAAAACATCCGCCGGGGACAGTAGTTTTAGCCGGCACGATGCACCATACGGCGTCAGATAGGAGAGATTTGATGCATGATCAATGTGTTCTTGCCCCTAGTGTCAGCGAGGGTCCAGGACAACAAAGCCAAAGCTTGAGTCGTTGCCCACATAAGAAAAATTCGGCGAAGTTGTAAGATCGAATATTTCTGTTGGCCAAATTTTTAGCCTTGCTTGGGCTATTATTAGGTGCCTTTCGATATAGCCCTCCTATCTTCAATCCCTGGGTGCCTTACTCAGTGCTGTGCACCGTGTGCTGTGATCACGCTGGATAAAACTTCGAGGCGCCGATCAAGTCTCGAGTACCTCGTGGGCATTCAGGGCTACTTACCCATTCAGGGGAATCTATCCAGTCACAAAATCACGAGGATGGTGCGAGGTCCGGGGAACGTGGGGATCGGCTTCGATCGGTATACTGTATTTCTTGCCTCGTTCAGGGCCAAGGCCTTCACCACGAGGTTCACATGGAAAGGAAGGGTGCAGTGGCGAAGCCTGAACAAAGGGAACCAAAAAATTCTTTTCGGTGCTTCTGATTCTGATACTCTTAGGATCAACCTCGAAGTTTCACGCTATTTAAGAAGGAAACCAGTGAGGAAGTACCAGCAATCATTTATTAGGTATGTTATAGTCCAAAGATGTCCCACTCTCAAATTACAGTGTCCAAATGCATTGCATGAGACGCAAATATTTCTATATCAGAGCTCATTGTAAGAAAGTATCGAAATATTGACAATTTCCAAAATGGAAATACATATGCTCAGTGAAAGTCTCTTGATTGGATATAATTCCTTCACATTTTAACACTCAGGGATTGCAATTCAATAAACGAGCCCTCCGAAGAAGTGATTGTTTGGGTATTTAAGTGAATTCTGTAGCCAGTGTCACAACTGAATTATAGATGAATGACGGGCGCAATGATATCCTTCACGCGTCTTCTACATACGCAACCTCTTCAGCGTCAAAAACCATCTGGTATAAATCTGTCCGCCTTACTATCATAGCAACAGCCGGAAAGGACGTCAGTCTACGTTCTGGTTCGAATAAAATTAATGAAGCTACACACAGGTCTCTGGGTAACGTCATCTGCAGCTGCGAATCTCGCAGCAACAGTGAAGAATAAACTGGAACAGGGAGAGGTAGGGCACGGGTGGCTCATGGTAGCTGAGGAAGTAGCGTTGAAAGGTCAGGGAAAGAGAGGATCACTGTGGTTGCGGCGGGTTGCAATTTTTCAAGTAAGGCTTTTGGTAAGAGTGGGAAGGTCAGTATTGGCGGAGGTGACGGTTGCTAGGGTATCCAGGAGAATGATATGAAGCTCGACTTAAGGTTTATTGAGCGCGAGAGAAATCACTCTGGTGGCGTGCTCAATCTCTCCAGGTTGCGTCCCCTCGAGGCCAGGCTCATGAATGCCTTTGAAGTCAGGCGCCTCGTGCACCTCTTTACAGACAACCGGGACCCGACTTTCGTCAAAATAAAATGCCTTCTACGGCCTTCTGAGTCCAAATCCCCTCTTCTTACCATCTGTCCCCCAAAGCCGCCTCGCCAACGGTGATCCTGTCTCGTATCATGACCCCATCTCCCACAATATGATCAAGCTTTTATAGGGAGATTGATCTAGGCTGTTGGATGCGGCGATATGAGGCTAGGACAATCTCTAATCTTGAGGTAGTATCCAGGCTGAGACTCGGATGGGTAACCAACACTCCAAAGGTTTCTCCGCTGGTATCGGGCAGGGAGAGGGTGTTATTCACGTAGGATTCGGGTGTCGTGAGTGATGCTAGAGTGGAATGCGACCGCGTCTATGAGGGACAAGTAACAAGATGCTGGAGAAGAGCTGCTTGAGTTATAGGAATAACACGAGCCTGGCTATGCGCGAACCTGAGATGGTCTCAGAAGTCGAAGAGAAACACGATCTGAGATCTTTCGCACTGTATGGCTGCTCGATGGAACATAGAATCTAGGTTTCATGAGCGCGAATGACCTCGTGCAAAAAATAATCTGCATTTGAACGACTCAGGATTCAGGAATGCAATTAATATATCGGTAATCCAACATCCTAACCCTGTGTCCCTAATCACAAGCAAATTTTCAATACTGTTCAGAGATAAGGTCATGAAGCCTAAAACAAAGGTCGTCGAGGAGCGGGAGTAGCCGATGCGTCAACGTGGGGCCCTCGAACTTCGAATCATACATCAGGATTTGCTTGACATCACCGTGAGGACCAAGCAGAAGCATCGTCAGAACTGAAGTTTTTCATCACCCGACACGCTCTATGCACTATTTCTCATGTTTACGTGAAGAATAAATTTTTCATTGTGCATATGGTGTGGTTGGTTATCACGCTCACTTAGCATGAGGAAGGCATGTTGCGAGAGGTGTTGATGACCCTTCGTTCCTACTCAATATTCTACTTTGGCACAAATCTTTATTTCTTGGACTTCATGATATCTTTTCCAGGAGTAGAGCCAACATAGCGAACGTGCAAAACATTATGAACGTGAATACTGCAACTACAAGTTATCTTTCTCAATGGCGATACCGAATACAACGACGGTACACATTGTACACTACTTAGTACCACGACAAAACTCCAGATGCTAAAGTGCATATACCGCAGTAGAGTAAAACCATAGGTTAGAGAGCCCATCGCAGAATCAGAAAAGCGAAAAGCCAAGTACAAGCACAGAGATCTCAACCCAAATCCAAGCTACACAAGCAGAGAGCTAAAAGCTTCCAAAGCACGAGCTTCCAAAAAAAAACCCCATCATCTCCTACGCGCGTTCATATCCCACCCCTTCTCCTCCTTCTCCTCTCGTTTGTACTCCCCGCCCCCATTTCCTTACTCCTGCTTGTGCCCCCTCGCCCCCAGGAGCCTCCTCGCTACTTTCTCCCAACTCTGCACTAGCCCTGCAAGCTCGCGCAGGCAACACAGGTGCATGAGGAGGCCAAGGTAGAAGAGGGCGCTAAGGAAGAGCGGAGTGGAGGGCAAGGAAGGTAGCCCAGGAAAGGGATGGTGGGGGTGAGGCGACTAGAGAAGGGGAGGTGAGTGTGCGTAAGAGGAGAAAAGGGAGGGAGAGCACGCACAATGCTCCTTGACCATGAGGACGATCTTCACGACTTCCATCGCGAAGAAGGCGTAATAGCAGCTCAGGGCGCCGTGGGCGTGCATGACGGTGGAGACGAGCGCGCTGGCTCTCGGTGAGATAGACATGGATTGGGTACAGAACTAGATAGAGGATGTCGTGTGCATACATACTGCATCACGTGACTACCATAGCTTGCGGCTACAACGGGTTAGAAGACGAGGAGAGAGCGAACGGACGGGGTGTACCGCTCGGGGAGCGCGATGGGCTTTGGATCTGAGGGGGTAGGATCGGGGAGGACGGCACGAATGAGGACGGCGTCCTTGGAGTGCAACTGCATGGTGGCAGGGTAAGCAGACTGCATCTCGGTGGAAGCTTCTGCCATTGTTCACTGCCCCTCTGCCCCTTCTGCCCAGCAGACAGCCTCGAACGTGACCGCCTTTTGGTTGATATGGAGGTCGACCGTGTAGGCGTGCACCTGCGTACGCGCAGGCAGCTCCCACACGAATGCCGGGAATATGATGAAGCAGGCAATAATCACGGCATTGAGTAGCGTCATGAGCCGGGAGACACACCCAGAGCGACGGCAAGCGGCCCAAATTCCATAGTACGCGCGAGGAAGAGAGAGGAGAGGGTCGGTGTGCGTAGGGAGGAGGGGCATGTCATGCTGAGAGGTTGAGGTATTGTCGAAGTGGGTATGAAGTTCAACCATGATAGTGGATGCGCGGCGGAGAGCTGAGTAGGGTGGGGTGGGACTGCGACGTACTTGAGGAAGAGAGAGAAGGGGAGAGAGCCTTGAGGACAAAGAAGCAGCGCAGAGCCGAGTCCCGATGCCGAGGGCATGCTAACTAGGTTGACAGGAGGAGTTCTATGTGAATCACTTCTGCATCACCCCAAAACTAGCGAGGGGTCTTCCTCGAATAACCTACACCTACTTCAGCATCAGTTACGCATTCAGCACTTCCATGGCCGTAGGCACGTGCTATGACATGCACCGAATTTTGGCGCCATCTTCCGCCAATAATACCATACGATAGAGCGATTGAACAAAGTTCAACACGCCCAGGCCACTTGAGCCATTATTTAGGGTTCATCTTGCGTATTCACTGAGCGAAAGCTGAGACAGTGGTGGTGGAAGACCGAGAAGAGATGACAAAATGATGCGGGCTTTGTCAGCATTGACGCATTGGCTATGGTATCGTTTAGTTCTGAAGCAAGTGACAAATAACGCGAAGGCGCGTGGACTAGCAACCGCCTATGTGCCGACAACGTACTTGTATGAGATCTATGCCTTGCTAGTTGTCTAACGCTGATGGAGATATCAAGTGTATCGTTTGCAGTAATGCCAAAAGTCAAAATTCGGAATAAATGTCACATTTTATCGCGACATATATAAATTAAAACAACCTCACCTGCAATTTCGGCTTGTTCAAGACGGCCCGCTTCTCGATAACCGTATCGACTTGTGCACGCTGTGGGCGTAGATATCGGGGCTATACATGGCCACGTGACAGTACCGTACATACGGACCGCCAGCTCTTGTTGGCTACATCATCGCTACCATGCGAGCACTGCATCCTGCTCCGGGCCATCTCCACCACTCCCAACGCTATGAGAATATGCAGTTCTAATCGCATTGGGGCAAAATGCCTACAAATTAAGCTTGCTGGAGGTCGACAGCTTCCTATCTTTTCTTGCATCGACGACAATAGAGACATAGCCGAGACTTGAGAATTTTCCATCCCCCCTCGTCCTGTCGTCTGACCTTCCTCCAACCTTGTGGCAGCAAATTTTAAAGCCTATAACGGGAGCTTTACTCATTGGATGCAGTTCAATCTGAAGCTGATAAGGTGAGGTGTTATTCACACATAGTACGAAGTGGAATCTTACGTTTTGCCACGTATTTCCATGCTAGCGAACAAAGACGCCTCTGCCGTCGACACGGCATTTGGACTCATGAAGAAAAACATCCAAGGACTCAAATTTTCGCTTGAATAGGTTCTGACTAGTCTGCATGTGGACATTACTGTCCCATTGAAGACGGTCAATAACAATATTAGGTATCTGGACGTAAATTGTAAATCTCAGTAAGAGTTATAAAATTCTCTATGCTTGATCTCTAATACAAGCTCCGTTTATCAGACGTAGCATAACTCCTCTCTTAAATGGCACATGTGCATATCCTCAGCTCCATAAGTTATGATTTCCCATAAAAATGACATTCATGTTATTAAACTATGTAATAAACTTATATTGACTTGCAAGGCGAGCATGGACATCAAGCACATTGCTGCCATTATTGCACTGTTTGAACTCGTTATAGCCATATAATCAATTGACAAATATGGATCCTAACAAAATTAATATCACATTCAACACTGAGGAGACTTAAATAAAAAGCTTTTACCTCCAAATTTTTATGAGCAAATTATGAGGCGAAGGCAATTTTATCTGTTTAAAAAATATCCTCTTTTCAGTTTTTCATCACATCTTTAATAAATAAGTCACGGAGGATACCACATCCAAACTAAGAAGCATCGATTAGCCTACTTTGACAGAGTTGCACCAAAGTTTATTTTTTAATATACTACCAATGAGTACAAACACGCATTGCGCTCAGAGTTAGGTGCACATGATGCATCGATGTCATCCGTGCCCGGAGATCAGCAAAGAGTATGCAGGTTTCTTAATAGACTCTGGGGTTTCTCGCAGGTACCAGGGTTTCCAAATAGAATTATCCTTTACATTTGTTGTATGTAATCACCCGTTTGCCTCCTTCTCATCCTCTCCCCCTGAAGTCAAACGTGTCCATGACGTCGAGACTAATCATTTATAGTAATAACTAGAATATTCGTGAAGCATTTAGATGTACATAAGTAGTGATAACTGCGCCCAAAATGTGTAACTTCCATGTCTCCACCTCATTCTATCTTTGCCCCCAGTTATTCGGCATTATAACCAATACTTTCCTCATGAATATCTCGATTCCTGCACATCAAAACAACAATGACTATGGTCATGGTGTTTCTACTCTTGTGTGCACAGGTGAGCTCTTTTCATTTTTGTCTTGAATTCCTGATATTTATGCCGTAGTTAGCCATACCGAACTGTTCGATAGAAGCCGACTTTGCTCTGATCTCATCCGACGGACACCGGTTCGGTGCACATAGCAAAAATTTAAGCGAGTTCACCGCTGGATTTCCTGGGCATATCGTGCCTGTGAGCGGTGAAGAGGTTGCAATGCCAGAGTTGGACTCCAAAGCACTCCCGCTGTTCCTGCAATTTGTGCATCATCATCGGCAACCAGACTTGAGCAAAATACATTTTGACACTTTAATCCAACTGTCAGAAGCCGTTGAGAAGTACGAGGTTTATTCAGCGACGGAAGTCTGTA
>JASFDH010002349.1:0-11194 GCA_036937195.1 Nidularia pulvinata | reverse complement strand
GACGAGTTTGACGTGGATGACACGAATGGCATGCGCGACTGTTGCATTGGTGCCATGCGCGATCCTATTAATTTTGACACGGATAAGAAAGCAGGACGGATGACGAAGTCGTGAGTGATATTTTCTTCGTGGACAAGTTATTCATACTCACCTCAACTACCCGGCTTATAGATTCTTCAGTCGTCTGGTACAAACGGCTGGACCAGAATGTCGAGAGAGATTCATCCATAGCATGGATCTTTTCTTCAAAGCCGTTGCCCAGCAAGCTCTGGATCGAGCGCGAGGTGTAACCCCCGACTTAGAGTCTTATATCACCATGCGTCGTGACACCAGCGGATGCAAGCCTTGTTTCCAACTCATAGAATTCGCTGCTCGTATCGACCTTCCATGCGAGGTTGTGCAACACCCGATTATTCGTTCTTTGGAAGAAGCTACCAACGATCTTGTTACATGGTCAAATGTAAGTTCTATCTTTCTGGATCTGCTGTTGATATAGGCTTGAATACCAGCATTGACTACGCAGGATATCTTCTCGTATAATGTCGAGCAGGCGCGTTGGGATACACATAACATGATACCCGTGGTAATGAAACAAAAACATCTCAACCTCCAAGAAGCAGCGGATTTTGTAGGCCAGTACTGTAAGGCGAGTATTGAACGCTTTGAGCTTGATAGAAAATCTGTGCCATCCTGGGGGCCAGACATTGATCGGGACGTTGCTGTGTACATTGATGGTCTTCAAAACTGGATCGTCGGTGCGTATTTCGATGAGTTCTTTTCAGTAGGTTCTAAACCAGACTACAGGTTCTCTCCATTGGTCCTTTGAGACCGAGAGATACTTTGGAAAGCTTGGATCAGAAATTAAGAAGTGCCGCGTTATTCAACTTCATCCTCAGAAAGCTATATAGCAAAAAGAAATACTGAGCTAGTCAAGAACTACTTATCGAGCCTACTCCGCATAGTAATAGCGAGTAACATATTTCCTTTACATCCAAGGCCGACAAACTAATCTTTACCTACTCAACAAGACTTGTCTAAACTTTGTCGAGTTGACATTACATATACTCGTACTCGTATATATATGCTATATTTTTTACTATGTTAACACCTAACACTTATTTGATACTAAACCCGATATGAACCACCGATGATATTGTTAATTCTTGGTCGCAAAGTACATAGAAATATCGAGGTGTAATTTTATAATGCTATCATTCGATACACAAGAATGAAGTTCGAATTCCTTTCTTTGACTAGGCTAACCCTTGCAATTTGCAGTGACAGCGGAGTATGTAGTGGGTTACGGTGGGTAATCAATTAGTCACCAATGGTTGATAGGGGCCGGTTTAGTGGGCTTCCAAGTCTTGTCGAAGTTTGCGAGCTCGAATCAAGTCTAACGCGGTGACTGGTCCAGAACTTGAACCTGGCTATTGACATGTATTTGATTCTAAAGCATTTGTCCGATGGGGGCCAAATATTCGGACCACTGTAACAAACATACTTCTCACATGCCCAATGAAATTACATCCCGTCAAATATATCATTGAGACGTATGTTGGGGGTTCGCGCGGTGTGTCTGAGCCGATGGCATAAGCAGCGCCTAGTCGAGTATGATAGAGGTTCAAAGAGGTCTCAGCCGCTGAACCTGAGCTGGGTCGGGAAGCGGGTTCTTTCATGGCTCTGTCCTAAATGGAACATGACTGGGGTAGGGAACCGGACCTCCTAGAGCATAAGCTACTAGAAAAGAAATGTCACAACATACATGTAAAAAAACCACGGATGCTCTTCGATCATGAGATGGAAGAAGTCATATCTCGCATTCGATGTACAAAGAACCACCGATGGCTTGTGTAAGAAAGGGTGTGCAGTGTGTGCTGGGAATCGAGTTATTGGCTGCTGGGATACAGCTTGCACTATCCCGATGACATCAGTGGTCGGGTTGGAGAAACAGAGAATCGCGAGACCCACAATCCGTACACGAGTCTCCGCATCACGCTATCAAGCTAGATAGTGTCAGCCCATATTCATTTACATATACACGAGTGCCGCAGCTGATGGTGCACGTCCTGAATCTGAATGTACGGGGAGGTTTGGTCTTAGGCGAAGATGCCGTCTGAATGAGCGGTCATGATGGGAGAGCGAAGAGCTTACAACTGCACAATGGAAAGGTCGAAATGCTGCAATCAGAGGGAAAAGATCATAATGGCTCCTTGTGACCAGAGCCTTGATCAAGCGCCGTTCATCCTCTCTGAACTCTGGTTACAGATTTAGAGTCGAAATGAGACGTGCAGGGTGTAAGCAATATGCAGCGGATATGCTAGCCTTTGGAAGTCCTCGAAGTTAGATAAGACATATGCATTTGAATATGTAGAGCTCAAACGTACCAGAGGTCGACATTCAGCTTTTCTGCATCAGAATGGAACTAATGCCCAGGAGCGGTGACTGAGGGGACAGCGATTTGTCACTGAGTGTACTATGAGACTGTTTGCATTGAGGTTGAGTCACTATCACCTATGAGGTCTAAGGCGACGGTCTTAGAAACATCGTGAATTATTATCCTTAGAAGTGTTCACCAGAACCATTACGCACCAAAAGTACAACCCGGTAGGCGAACCAGAAGTGCTCCATACGGGATCAAGGTGGTAACGATGGAATCGTGTTGGGCTTGGAAGACGTGTCGCGTGGATTTCTCGTGTCACCGTTCCGTGAGGCCACTAATAATGTCTCGGTTCAGAGAACGCGTTGTTATGTTATCGCGACGAGTGAACGTACTTGTTCAAGCTGACCGTGATTCGCGCCAGATATCTGAAAATCTGCAGCGTAGCATCACGATTACAGACAAAGAGCTCAACATGATACCGCTATGCAGTGTGCGTGAATATCTCCAGGAGTTCCAGGAACAACGGTTCGAAATATGTACATACGTCTGCCTTGCGGGTGCATTAGCCCATGGATAGCAGTAACAGCTGCTTGATAAACACGCCTGGCCCCAATCCATTCATCGTTGTCCGAGACAATATCACATTGCCAAAGTTGAAGGCTTTCCTAAGAATGTAAGAAAGAAATCAGAAATTTGATTAATGAGGTTTCTACCGACTCCCGAGTCAACTCCGATCCTAAGCCCCGCTTGACTTGAAATAGGAAGGGCTAAAGCACGCACATTTCAGCCCTACCATATGGCCCTTCAAAAACACCATAGCACCGGCAGAAACACACATCCATGGAATGCTGGCGTTCACCAGCTTTTTTTTTACCGCAATAGCGTTCGTTAGAATTTAGAAAGACTAAGCAGTGGCTCTGGGGTTTCGGAGTTCCACAAAACAGAAATTTCATTACAGAAGCTAACACGAGCTGTGGGCAGAGGTATAGTGGGAGTGTTGGACCACGAAGCGTCAAAAGGTTATGATCCTGTGTCATGATAATGCTATGTGGCTACCGCATTTGGTTAGTATTGGCTTGTATTTGATTCTGAAAAATCTGCTCAACATGATCAAAGCGACCGAATCCCAATCCTCGTCATCAGTCGACTCTCGAGGAGTCGATCGACGCTGCGAAATCGAGAGTTAAGAGCTTTTGATGTAGTTACTTCATGAGAACGTCGAAGCTCAGAGGAAAGCCAACCCGCTACTACATGCTTACACTTCAAACAATAAATTTTGTTGTCCGAATGATCGTAAATTCTTCGCCAAGATATTATTGATCATCATGCAAGTTCAAAACCTAGCAGAGCGTCACCAGCAGACCTTGAGGCGTTGCATGGTGAATCTGGACTCAACGATACACAGCAACTGCAGCACAAATCCGTTATGCATTTGAACAAACAGCTAATACGAATTAACTTCAGGTACAAGTTCTAGCGCCGCATTTGCTATAAGCAACCCTTTTTGCATTCCTCGTTGGCTTTACACAGCTTCTCTCTCTGATACAACGACATTCTACGAAAAGGAAAAGACTTAGTTATAAGTAGCTAATGAGAAGACCGACACATACTAGTCGAGATCATATCTCTTAACGCGGAACTCTCTGGGGTGTGTGCGTCGGTACACAGAGCGACGTGGGTGGACGTCACCTGGTTCTCTTCTGGGAACGACTTCGCGCGCGTAAAGCTCATTACTGTAGTAACGAGACTCGAGGCGGGCGGGGTTGACATTCGAACGTGGGATAACCGCAGCGCTGGAGACAGAAGCGATGGCGACGACGACGATGGCAGCGAAAGAGACACGCATGATGAAGTGAATGATCAAAGAGCTTGGAAGGTATAGATGAGACGGAGCAAATCTTTCTTCACCGGGAAGAGAGTATGTAGAAGATGAGGAGAGCGTTAAACACAAGACCAAGCTCGTGAGTTGTAAGAGGGGGTGAAGGCTAGCTTGGGGAAACATATCGCTGGCATCCGCCTTATAAATGCCCTGCGGTAGTCGGCCAGCACAGCATCATGGTGTGATGTCTCCTTGATTTGATGGGCATGAGACTGATGGGTCTGCGGACTAGTCTATTCTTGGCATCACCGGGGCGGCGAACGGGCTCAAAGTAGACTCGAGTAGGCGCGCACCTACTGCCACCTACAGAGGCTCTGTTGGTTTCAAACACGTATCATGGCGATGAACGATGTGTTCGGAGACGTACCAATTCAGTGTTAGAGTATTAATCAAAAAATATCGTTTGATATGCTATGCTTGTTAGCATCGGTGAAGAACGTCGTTCGGCGTGAGCCAGATGCCCAGAGCTTTTGAATTTCGAAAGGCCCAATAAGGTCTAAGCCGTCGGGATGCCTATCGATCCCAGATCGTCAACTGGCTTCATGACCATTAGAAGGAGTAACTTGCGCTGTAGCCTTTTGTCAGGCTTGCTTCACCGACATTAGAGAGTTTATCAAAGTCAAACCATCTGTATAACAAGATTTTAAAAGGCCATCGATTCATCACGGACTATGGTCGTTAGTCCGCTACCATCAACCACAAATGCAGTTTCATAGTTAGTGGACAGAATTCGAATCCTATAATATCACATCTTGAGTGGTGTATAACGACCTGCATTCAAGAATACCGAGTCAGTGAAATTACATGAGCAGAGACTGACATGGGCCTCAAGACTCGGTCATGGGAGCGACAAAGCATACACAAGACTGCCTTACACACGGCAAAGGATATGGTGAGGCTTTTGGAATGAGTGATATTACCATCTTAATGGTGCAATGGGATAAGAATACAAGCTTAAACGACAAAGGCTCTTCTGCTCATGTTCCGAAGAAATGATTTGCATCATGGCTTCCCGCATAAATCGATCACATGCTTTCTGGCATTTTTCTGCTCGGAGCCACCGACGCCTTGAACGTCTTCAGGGGTTTCCCCGTCCAGATTTTCCTGTCAAGATAAAGTGTGAGCGCCGAGGAGAACGTGGTAAGAGGGTCGGTCAATGAGCCCATACCCGACTGCGGTCTGCACCGGCGTTGATAAGGAGGACAGCCGCTTCTGCGTGAGCAGAGTCCATGGCAAGATGAAGTGGAGTATTTCCTATCAGCGACAGGAGTTCAGTCATGAGTCGCAGTCCCTGGATAACAACAGCTAGCTACCAATGCGATCCCCAGTATTCAGACGAAGCTTATTCGACGGTGTTGATGAATCGAGAAGAAGACGTATAAATCCCACAGAGCCGGTGGTGGCTGCTCGGTGGCTTGTAATGAAAGCATAAGCAACGATGGCAAGGAATCTAATTAATTTTCGCCTACAGGGGCAGCTGGTTGGCTTTGTCCTTTGCATTGATCTGCCACAAGATTCAGAACTTGTGGATCAGAATTTGAGCTAATCTATACGTACGTCCGCGCCCCGCGAAATCAGGAGCCTACCGATCTAAGGGTCACGGGTCAGAAGGAGCAACTCATGATAGCGGTAAGAGGAGCGCACATCGATGCGAGACTTAGATGCAGCGTAATGCCTGAAGGATCGGATTTTGTATCAGCTGTCAGCAGTCGAAATCGCGGATAGACTATACTCACAATGGAGTGATGCCCTTCTCAGTCTTCCTGCTCAAAAGGCTTAGAGGACGATAAACGGAGGATACCAATATGTCTCACACCTATTTACGTCAGCTCCTGAACCCACTAGCTCCTGCACAACGTCTTCGTGGCCCGCGCTAACTGCATAACCCCGGAGATTGGTAACATGGTAGCAAGGATCTAGCATGAAGTACCTGCAATGTGGAGAGGAGTCCATCCACTGCTATCAGAGATGTCCACTCCGGCTTTCTGATCGATGAGAAATCGCGCGATATCAATGGAACCAGATGACGCCGCCCAATGCAAAGGTGTCCGTCCGTCCTGAAATACGTGACCAAAATGGGTTCAAAAGAGACTTTGAGGGTGAAAATTTGCTGGCGCACCACGTCGACGGCGTTGGCCAATTTAGGATCCTCTGTCAATAATGAACGGACCAACGAGAACTGGTCTAGGTAGTTAAATTCAGCTCATAACTGCGATGAATATGTAACAGCACCACGTACTGTTTTGTGCAGCGGAGTGTATAGACAATCCGGACATAGTTTCCTGGATATGATTCTGAGTTGCACAATCAGCGTTAACGGGGTTGCTCGTGAACGAGTTGGACTGGAATGAGGTTAAATCGAAGTGATTGCATCGGATGAGACGTGACGCAGCTGTCGCGTGACTGACGCGCGTCGTTTTCTACCATCACGTGGTATATCGCGTAGGCGGGCTTCCAAAAGTTCGAGCGCCGAAGCGTCGGAAGATCTAATTTTGGCTCGACTCCGACCCGCGCCTTCCAATGTTTGTTTTCTCCCGTTCAGTATAGCTTCTGTTCGACTCCTTGATTCCGCATAGAATCCACAATAGTTATCTAATGGCCGCATACCATCATTGCCTTGGCCAGTACGTCGCAAAATATGTTCTCCCAGCACAGAACAATCTTAGCCACTTGCCACTGCTATATTCGCATTTGCCATGTCTTTGTCCAGGTCAACTGATACTTCCGTTTTTTTACAAGCACAACTGCATAGCTTGCTTGAAGACGCTCTATATTGGGGTGTTATCGTGACTTTCTCTTGCTCGGAATACCCTCTTTTGACACGACCGTTGCCATTTATGTGCATTAAGGTAAATGGGTTAAAAATGTCTTGGTCCTTAAGCTAATTCCTTTGTTAGCTGGGCCCAACCGGGACTTCATGATATAGAGGTACTTATACCCCTACAATATCGAGTTATTTCAGATGCACCGATACCATACGGTGTATTTTTGCACGATTTAGTAGGGATAAGGCATGGCGAGCTGCATCAGGGTCGATAAGTCTGTCTTCGATGTTCCAGAAGAGAAACGCAATGGAAGTATGGTGATGGAGCCTGAGAAACGCGGAAGGTGCGCCTTGTTGCAATTTCGTAAACTTCAACGAAATAAGTGGAAATACTTCATAGGACCTTCCGTCAGTAGTAAACATATCTATAACGCTCGTAAGGCATGTCCTACTTCGGCTTCGCACAATCTGCCTTAATAATGCAGGCTCATCTGTAATGAAATTAACTCAAATATTGTTTGGTGTAATATTCAAGAACATAAAGTAAGTATATATCTGGGTATCGAAATTGAATTTTGACATGTACCTGATAATCCGATAGCAACTCGAGCGGTAGAACTTTGGCGAAGCGCGTCGTTCCCTACTGATGCTTGACCATAAAGCAGGGAGTATTAATTTCCGTCTTTCTTCTGGTAAAAATGACTTCTGATTGGAGCACTCGAGCACCTTCACAGAAAGTCTGAGCGGAGCGAACAGCGAATGCTCGAAGTGATCGGAATTACGGGCCCGGACTGCAACGCAGGCTACGCATGCACAGAGCACCCTTGTTTCCGCGGGCTTAAGCATTCTCTCTTTTTCTCATTTCAGCGGCACCCGCCTTGCGATCACTTTGTCCTCTTCTTCCCCGCCTCTTCTCACGTCGACCGATGCTAGTTCCGCCCCATACGAAAGTGCATATATTCTCGAACGTTTTCATGGAATGCAAGCTTTCATCGGTAAGCATATGCGCAAATGCGCATCGCCGTCATCCTTATGTCTTCACTCGGTGGCATCGATGCCTAAAGTGCAGGGCAATCTCGTGGTGTTCAAAGGTTGTGCTAGTTGACTAAATTTCTGCTTAGCTGGCCGATTCTATGAGCGCTTGTACAGAAAACATGGCAATGGCTGTCAAAATATTCAGTTACCTCATCAAACAGACCCACCCTCAAATGTCCACAACTGTACGTTGACTTCCGACTCGCATTTCAAATACAAATCAATGACCTTCGCAGAATCCCCTGTTGCGTGACATTGAATGAGATCAGATCCGCCAGCGGCAAGTGGAGAAAAATCGCATGTAGGTTGCGAGGATGTTCTTTGTTGAAGTTCTAGTCCTAATTGACTTCGGCCTCGACCTTTTCAGGCCACTATTTCTGCATTACCCTAGTTCTCAAATGATTTCCCAATTTTCTCGGTGCGATAGACATTTGGAGGCGTATAATTCGGCTGTGTGTCGGCTGTGCGTCACATCTCAACAGAATTTGTTCAGTGCGCGCTATGGAAGTTTTAAATTTGCAGGCAAATGATAGCCCAAATTCGGCCAGGTTGTTCCGGCATTTTCCTTATTCGAGAAGCAATGCCGTTATCCTCAAGCAAGATCCCCAAGGTCCCCTAAAATCTTAATTGCCTATTTGCTGTGCTGCTCATCGTGACTAATAGAGCTCCAGATGCATAACCAAGTTAATGGGTATGAAGTGCAAGCTGTTTCATGGTATATTTGCTTATTTGCTGGCATTTCTCAGCATTTTGTCTTTCTGCCAGATATGTTGATCATTTCGCATGAACGCCGGGTTCCATCCATGTTTATCGACGCGTAACCCCCAACATCAGGAACGTTTCCTGGATTGTACTTGAAATTAACGAGCCCGGTATGCTGTCAGAGAACTGCTGTATGTACTCAATGCGGTGATACGGGGTGCGATCGGGCGTCCTACGGATAACACCGAATGGGTCAGAGTTGCCGGGGTGCACGGGATAGCAGCTAATGGTCAAAAAGTAAGGGTGTCTTGGAATATTCGGATTGATATCTACTCTTGATCTATCTAATCAATTATAATTTCTGTAGAAGCATGAATTTCAAGATACCGTATTAACCAGTACAATATGTGTTTAGTTGCGAAGTACCTCTACTTGTGCTGAATGGGACGAATGCTACGTGCTTGACGAGGAGCAAAAAAGTCGGTGGCCCCAGTAATTTACATATTCAAAAACTGAAAGTCTCGCACTTCATGAACGGACTAGGAATCACCAAATTCTTCAACATCTGTAAATTCCTCAGGGCTTGAAAGCGGTCTCGAACCTGAAGCATACGACATATCGTATGAGAGTGCGGCCTGGTTCGAGAGCGAATGTAAAGTGGGGCTTGGAATAAGGTTGGTTTCACTAGAAGACCAAGTCGACCCGTATGTCTGAGAGGGCTGTTGGAAGGTATGGGGAGAGAACTGTAATGTCGGAGATGGCGTGAAAGAGGTCCCAGAGTGTGGACTAGTGCGTCGATCCTTGGAATTCTCAGAGGTTTCCCGTGGATGCCACTGCAGGCGCTGGGATACGCTTTCCCGGCGACCCATTATATGGTTCGGGTATCGATGCGGAAATGGTGGAGACATTCCCTCCATCTTATCCCTGCGTTGAACTGGTACTGCGTCCTCATACGGATGGTTTATTTTAGGTTTTGCCCTCTCAAGATACGCGCTCCCGGTTACCGACGCAGGATGTGTAGTTCCATGCCAACGGCTAGAATGCGAATTAAAGGGAGACCAATTGTCTGCATGCGATAAAGTACTAGTATCGCGTCTGGAAGGTAAGTCTTGGTAGGAGTGGAGGCTCGACGATGATGACCATCCAATCTCTTGTCGGGAAAGGGATGATGCTGTGGTATTATTACCGCCTCTGCTATACACATTTGGCGTGGTTATGTGATGGCTATGGGGAACTGGATACAGGGAGCTACCGGAGAATGGGTTCTCTACTGGAGAGATTTGGCTAGAACTCGATGTCCAGCTAGGCGAGGCTGGGACATGCTGTAATTGGTCCTCGACCTTACAGTCAACTGGCTCAGGATCGTCGGCTTCAGATCTAGTCTCGGAATCAGCCTTCATTCGATGAAAGGGTATCTTACAACCACTCACACCAGCCTTGGTTTCCCATCAGGTCCTATTTCTATCTTCGGTGGCACTCGGAAATTTGTCAATCGGAAGATGTGTGGAGGCATGTGTAATGCCATAATGTCTAGCCTCGATGACGGTTTCTGTAAAATGGTTAAGACCTATTTCCACATCCCATGGTAAACATGTAGTATGCACCTTTAACTTTCCTGACCGAATATCCTCCGATGTATAATACGATATCAAGTGCAGGTCGGATCCCTCTACGGTAACCGTTATGGTCTATAGCCATCGCAGGTTGTCAGACATTTCCGAATCGGATGGGAGGATAGCGGTTGGTGGGGCAAACCTTCTTAACCAGTCCATTTGGCTTGAACGTACCTTGCTCGTTTCCGGAAGGATGTGTCCTGAAACCAGCCGACATCTGATCGGGAGAACTTCTACGAGCAAGTGTTCTGGGAGGGGAAGAGGGACCATCGCCTGGGTATGATTTCTTGTGACCGCTGCGGTTGCCAGATCGCTCGTTAATTTCTCGGTATACCTAGCACTGGTTGAATATAACCAGCCAGCTGACTGAGGGTGAAGGGTACACTTACCAAGAAATTCCCAACGATACGAGACGGCGACCAGAGAAGCCCATCTTTGCCGATCTGGTCTCAGCTAAATGCGAGTGAGTTAAGGGAAGCATACTTACCTGTCCATCGTTTGATTCCGCTCTCTTCAACACTAAATACGAACACAGCTCCGCTCTTGATCATGTTTCTGCGTTCTGAGTCGTTGAGACGGCGAGTAATGCGCGGAATTACTCCTTGTCTAGCAGCATGTATAAGTCGTAGTGCATGGACGGTTGATTCGACATAACCGATAAAAGGTGGTACGTCTGGGTTGCTAGCCATTTCTGAGAGTATGGCTTGTTGGACGGTTGGGACGTTTAGGAGGAGTAGTGGACTCTGGAGAAGCTGAGCTTTATATCATCCGCCTTTTGAGCTGTTCTTTGCATAATCAACGTTTGGGTCAGGTTCCGGATG
>JASFDH010002348.1:0-11199 GCA_036937195.1 Nidularia pulvinata | reverse complement strand
CAACTGTCCTATCTAATAGGAAGTGTGTCTTCACATCGAACTCAAGAACCTAACACGTGGTTTCACCACTGTTAGACTGAACCAAGAACCAACAAACTCGCTTTGAACCTACGAAGGCTTAATCGCTGTAACAATGACAGTCCACTGAGTGTTGATTTCAGAGTTATCCCAATTTAGTCTTTACTACTCAGTGATACACAGACATTTTTGCAATTTCTATGTCATTTCTTTGTTGTATCCTTTCACATTTGGAACAAATAATATTAGGGACACATAGAATGAGAATGTGCAAAATATTGGAGCTTGATTAGAGTGCAGTATTTAATTAGACAATTGACTGCATGGAGTTTAGAATGCCCACACTGTTATCTGATATTTTTTGTAAGTCTTTGGAATACTGAGCAAACATGAAATGGCTGTGCAACTATATCCCACTATGGATTATTCAAATGTATTATGCTACAATTCTGTCAAGAACTTGTTTCTAGAGGAGCCCTAGATGCCCCAGTGCCTAACCAGAAAATAATAACTTGAGAGCAAAATGAAGACAAAGCTGACAATGAAGCAGAGACTTAGTATCTTACATGTAATACAGAATTTTGATGATCATGTGCCATAAGACTGATTTATGAATCTCACATTTTTTATATGACTAACACTGGACTACAGCTGGACCATTACCTGGATAGAATTTGTTCAACTTGAGGATGTTGTATATTTGGACTGTGGTCAGACTAGTTTGGACCTCTGATGGACTCTTTCTGGACGGCACTGGACTTTTGTTTTTACTGAGCATCCCCATTGGCGCTATGCCTTCCGAAACCTCCTATCACCGTCACCGCCACCGGCCACACATCCCGAATCTCAAAGAAGACGCCGCTTATGAGCCCTCCCCCGCTCGCGTCATCGCTCATCACCTCTTCCCCCGCCCCCTCCACTTCGAATTCGAATTCTAGCTCAGCATTCATGGCACCAACAGCAAGGACGTATAGCTCCGACGCCCTCGACTGCGCGATGCGGAGCAAGGGCCGCGCGCGGTACCACTACTCCATCGAAGGGAGCGGGGTGCAAGGAGGGAAGAGCACAACTGTCCCCTGCCCATGACACCTGGGACGATGCACCAGTATGTCGATAGTGCATTTACAATTCTTCCCTAGCCAACCAGCGCTTGACCAGCTCCAGCGACTCCTTCGGCTTATCATACGGCACCTACGTACATCCCATCAGCAAAACCATCTAATCCTGCAAAGCAAAAACACATACCATATGTCCCGCGCCCTCAATCGTAGCAAACGTCAGCCCCTTCCCGCTCCTCGTCATCCCCGCCCTCCTCCCATCCACCTCCCACTCTACCAACGCTCCCTTCCCAAACTCTACCTGCCCACTCCACTCTAGGGCCTTTGTCCACGCCTCATTGCCAACCCAATTGCAGATCCAGTCGTACGAGCCGGCGTAGATGAGCGCGCGCACGCCATGCTCGAGAAGGGCCGCGACGTACAGGTATGTAGAGTGGTATCCGTCCATATTGGCGGCAAAGGCAGCGTCGACGGTGTCCGAGCAGGAGGAGAAGGTTGTGTTGGCGAGGGAAGGGTCGACGCCGAGGAGGTGGTGCGTGCTAGGAAGGGAGAGGTACGCGGATATGTTCCTGGAAGAGGCATTTTAGATTCATGCTTCACAATTAGGAGGGAGACTTACTTGGTTATAGGATAACACAGTGTCTCCGAGAACCCTCCATCGCAGTCCTTGCTAATGTCATACGGGTTCTTGTCTACATTCAAAAAACGCTCATTGGTTGACAAATAGAATGCAGAAGAATAGCATACCAGTGCTGAAGAAAGGCTCAATCAGCTCCGAACTACAAAATGTCATCGCCGCCATGCAGCCAATACTGTCGAATTGGTCTACGCAGTTGTCCTTCACCCACTTCTGGCATCTCGGGATCTGACACACATGAATTCATCAGCGGAGAATTTCATTGAAAGGAAGTGAGAGGCGTACAGTTTGTTTCATGCGTACACATGAGCTTCAGGGAATAGTGACGACATTAATGGAATCATTGAGCGGGGAAGAGAAGACAAACCTGATATCGTAGATGGGAGGCACAGATGCGCCGGAGCAGGCCATGTCGAAGTAGGAGGGGATCACAGTATTGAAGTCGGTTATTCCATTTCCTGAAGGTTTTTGGTTCGTCAGTGAAGTCGAAAGCGAAAGGTATACAATTCGAGAGCAAAAAAGCAGGGAATTCGAAGCGAAGGAATTATATAGCTGGAGAGACGGAATGCAACGAAGAGGAAGGAAAAAGAGAGGCAGAGCATTCGAAAGAGTAGAGCAAGGAAACAAAAGCTAGCAAGCATGCGAAGTGGAACGTTTATGTACTCGTTCCCTCGCTCGAAAGAATAAACGCAAAGAACAATGCGAACCCAAACGCACCAATCATGATACTCGTCAAATTGATCGGCTCCATCCCCATCTCTACGAGCTTCGCGTTCTGGTCGTACACCTCTGCAGCAAAGACGGGGATGTAGCGGCCCTAGGGAGCGAAAGCGACGAGAAGCATTAGCTTGAACTTTGTACGGAGCGGCAAACGACGAAGGAGGTAAAGAGAGGGGAGGAATGGAGGAATGGGAGGGAGGGGGGTCTGAAGGGACAGAGGGCTCACCCCGTAGCTCTCGCCGGCCATGTGGAATGCGCGCCCCTGGAACTGCGTGAAGTGGGCGAAGAAGATGGCGACGAAGGCGGCGATGTCTTTGGCTGCTTCTTCTGTTGTACCCTAGAAAGAGGGGGAAAAAAGAGGAGGTTAGTGGGATGCAATGAGAGGATCCGAGAGTGGGAGGTGAGACGAGAGAGGTAGGGGGAAAAAGAAAATTTGGTAATTAACGCGGGAGGACGGCAGAACGTGAAATACTAGACAATGCCAGAGTAAGAAGGCAATAAAATCGTATCCTTGATAGAGAGCAACGCAACACGCTATACAATGAGAAGGAAAGGCGAGAATGCTGAACATTGATCGCAGATGAATACGAAAACTCCAGACGCTCAGACACGAGGCGTGTAAAGAAAAGAACCCAAACGCGAATGGCAAACGCGAGGGCCATCGAGGGCGACAGGGAAACATAGATATTAGAGCCGCAAACGCGAGCAGAGAACGCGAAAACACGAAAACACAAGAAACAAGAACGCGAACTTACCACGCTCTCCCCGAACTCGGCATACGAGTATCCCACTCCCACCGGCTGGTCGACAAAGAACACGTTCGCGGCGGAGTTCCAGGACTCGGGGTGCGGGGTCGTGCCAGAGGGGGAGGAGGCGTTCATCCGGCAGGGGCCTGGGTGTGCGTCAGCACGAGTAAGAAAGGAGAGAGGGAGGGATGTGAAGGGACGCACCGAGCTCCATAAGGAGGCCGAGGGAGGACGAGCATCCTGGTCCTGTTAGGTTTAGGATTCGACATGAGTTAGGAAGAACAAGAGGAGAGAAAGGGGCATGCACCCCCATTAGTCCAAAACACCACATCGTCCGTCGCGGGGTCGCTCCTACTCTCGAAGAAGTAGAAGAAGAGGTGGCGCGCGCGGATGTCAATGTATCCTGTGTACGCGCTGCGGATGCGTTAGCGCGCAGAAAGTAAGGAAATAAACAAGGCGAGGGGAGGATAAAGAAAAGAACTGGGACTGAACGTACTTGACACTAGGGTCGCAGAACCCGTCCGCCTTCTTGATGCGCACGCCGTAACCCGGGAAGGCGGGGTGCGCGAGGGCGGTGAACGTGTTTGGGGAGAGGTGCGAGAGGGAAGTTAAAGGGATAAATTCTTCTTGGGTGAAGTCAGTGCACGGTTGGATTGAAAGCGAGGAAAGGACGTACGTTGCGTGTTCGCGTCAGCGTTAGGAACTGGGCGGGCGGGCTTGGTGGTTCCGGTGGGAGAGAGGGGGGGAGGCTTGGGCATGCTGAAGAAGCTCTGCCTCTGGGAGGAGGCGTGCGCGCCCAGCAGGAGGTGCGCGATGAGGTAGAATGCAGTGAGGATCTTCATGGTGTCAATGAACGGCGACGACGATAGTTACGTTGGGAGTGTTATCGCCCCGACCGTCGAATGTCCAGTCCCCACTCTACGATTCCCGCGGTACGTGCAGCTGGGAGCCAAGTAAGTTATAAATACAAAAACCGACCGTATGGGAGGTCGAGTTTACGTTGCTGGTCGTGGTGGAGGGAAAGCAGAAGTTCAACATTCGACGCGCCCCCGGCCCGGCTCCCTTCCGGAGATAACGGCCTCCCCCCCTCCTCCTGGCTACCGACCTGACCTCCCCGCCGCCGCCGTCGCCGACTCTTTGCTCTCTCGTCCCCATTGGCGCTATGCCGTCCGAATCCCACCACCACCTATCACCGCCACCGGCCACGCATCCCGAATCCCAAAGGAGATGCCGCTCATGGGCGCCTCCCCCGCTCGCGTCATCGCCCCTCACCTCCCCCGCCTCCGCCTCCGCCTCCACTTCGAATTCGAGTTCGAATTCCAACTCAGCGTTTCTAGCACCAACAGCAAGGACGTACAGCGCCGACGCCCTCGACTGCGCGATGCGGAGCAAGGGCCGCGCGCGGTACCACTACTCTAACGAAAGGGGCGGGGGGCAAGGAGGGAGAAGCGCGACGGCCCCCCCGCCTATGACACCTGGGACGACGCATGCGGGGTTGCTAAGCGCACGGAGGCCATCCGTGCCGGACAATGTAGATAGTATGCCGCCTGTGGGGGTGGAAGTGCAAAGAGCGAGGAAGAGAAGGCGCGCGGAGGTGTCCGTGCCCGGTGCGTGTTCCTCTTCCTCCTCCTCGTCTTCGTCCAAAGCTAATACAGTTTATGCAGCGTACGACCCCGCAGATGCGCTCATCGCGCCCGGCACGTCCCCCGAGGACGGGGGCAACTTCCGGCGCAGCCTGCAGATCGACATGAAGGGGCTCGTCGGGGACGCGGTGGGCAATGTGCGTCCTGTCCCTCCTGTTCCCCCACCTTCCGCTAACATGAATCCATGATGGGTAGATGAGCATAAGCCCCACGTCAAGGGACATCGTCCTCGCTGCGTAAGTCTTGCCCTTCCCCTCCCTCCTCCCTTCCCGCTTCTTCACTCATGCCCGCTCCGCTTCGTAGCCGCCGTGGTCTCTTCATAATCGACCTCGAGTCCCCGCTCGAGGTCCCCCGCTTCCTCCCGCAGGGCGGCACATGGGATGTTGCGGACGTGCAGTGGAACCCACACCCGCAAAGAGCGGAGTACATCGTGTCCACGTCGAGCGAGAAGATGTGCGTCTACCTCCTCCTCTTCCTTCCTTGCGCTCTCACTGATTTCTCTTTCCACTCTACCGATTCATCCTCTCCTCCGCCTTCCCCTTCTTCCCCTCACCCCTCCCTCCTTGCCCCCCTTCTTACCCCCTTCCTCCACCCTCCAGGCTAATATGGAACCTCCACCTCCCCTCCCTCTCCGCAATCCAGCACATCCTCCGCGCGCACTACCGCGCCATCACGGACATCAACTGGCACACCTCCGAGCCGGACGTCGTCGCCAGCACCGGGGTGGACTCGTGGATCTGGGCATGGGATTTACGGGCATGCGGGGGGGCGGGGGCAGGGGGGAAGCCTGTGTTTGGTGAGTGCTGGACGTGGTTCTGGCATATCTAGCTGCTATCTTTTCGTGCTGCCTTCGTGTCTTTTTTGGTGTCTGCGTTCGTGTCTTTTTGTGTTTGCGGTGTTTCCCTTGTGTTGCGTGTTTCTGCCGTTTCTTGAGTGTTCATTTCGTGTCTTCGGACTCTCTTCCGTCCTCTGGACGTTTATTTTTTCTCATGCCTGCAGACTCTTTCATCACCTCTGGGGTGTCCCTCGTATTATTGAAGTTTCTTTCATGTTTGGCGTTGCTCTTATCTCTTGCATGTTTCTCTCCTGCGTTCAAAGATTCCTTACCGTCTTTAGTCTTTTCTTGCCCTTCTTTTACATCTTCGATATCTTCTTCGTGTCTTCTATATTTCCCATTTGCAAGAAATCTAGAACAAGGAAGCTGATGTTCTTTTACTATGACAGGTCTATCCGCATTCAAAGGTACATCTCCTTTCGACATCAGGTGCAGCAGCTGAACAACTCTACCAATAGCGGGCGGTACACAGGTGAAATGGAACCGCCAGGACGCAAACATACTCGCATCGTCGCATGCTAATGAGGTGCTCATTTGGGATCGGAGAGTACGTTGCATTTACATTTCAGTTTCTCGCTCTTCCTCATTCCATTACCCTTGCTAATGCGCTTCGCAACCCCCGCAGAAAGGCTCCCTCCCCATAACCAAAATCCCCGCGCACAGCTCCAAGATTTACGGCATCGACTGGTCGCACAGCCTGCGCGACGAGATCATAACGTGCTCCTTGGACAAGACGATCAAGACGTGGGACATCCAGGAGGCGTCAACGGGACCGACGGCGGGGCTATATGGTGTGAATGTGAGTAATGGGTCGAATGGGAGTGGGGGAGGGTATAGGTACGTGTTATGGCTACTGATGGGATTCGAGGCTGATGGGAGGTATTATGTGCAGACCGACGCCGCTGTCTTGCAGGTGGGACGCGACCCTCGGGCGGTGGAACGACCCCGCCTGCCTCTTCTCCAACCCTACTCCTACACCCTCTTCTCTCTCTCCCTCTCCATTCTCCCCCACCTCCCCCTCCCTCGCATCCTCCTTCCCCTCCTCCTCTGCCTGCAACCAAACGAACACCCCAAAACCGAAATGCCTCATCCGCACGACGTACCCTGTTTGGCGCGCGCGCAGCTTACCTTTTGGCCAGGGCGTGCTGTCGTTGGCGCAGCGGGGCGAGACGGGACTCGAGATGTACACACGCAATGGTGCAGGGGAGAATGGAGAGCAGCAGCCAGTGGAGGTGTTTGAGGGGCATACGGACGTGGTTAAGGAGTTTGTGTGGCGCCGAGGTGGAAAGGGTAAGTGTTTCTTTCTCACTTTCGACAGGGTCTGAATGCTGACGATGGTTTGAATGGACAGGCGAATTCCAGCTTATCACCTGGTCCAAGGACCGCACGCTGCGGTTCTGGCCGATCGATGCGGAGACGACGGCAAGGGTGGGGTACGTCCCTGCCTTCGCAGACATACGCCCCCGAGACGAGGAGGAGGAGGAGGAGTTAAGGGAAGGCGGGGACCGGGACAATACGAGTTTCACAGATCGAGAGGCGGTCACGCCCACTCTTATCAGTACTGAGACCCTAAACGCGCATTCAAGAGAAAGAGTAACGAGCTTTCGCGCCCCACCGGAGGGTGCAGATGCACTCCCTGCCTTGTCAGCGCCTGTAGGGAACCGCTCGATTTTGGCGGAGGTGAGGGCGGGCCTGCCGCCTGCGCCTGTGCAGCGCGGGCAGAGGGGATCTGGGCAGGGGGCAGACGCGGGATGGAAGGGCGCCTTGGATATGGAGGCCACGCCAACACAAGGACACGGGGTCGGCGCCGGTGCAAAGCCAGAACACGGCCCAATCCTAACCAAAAAAGCCAAGACGCTCCCCGCCCCTCCCTCCGCCACCGCCACCACCACCTCCGCCATCCCAGGCAAGCATGGGGAAACCATGTCCCGCGGCGGCGCGGGGGGGAAGAGCAGCGTCGCCGCACGTATTGATGCCCTTACATGGCTGTCGAATGTCAAGGTTGGCTCGGGGGCCGGGGCAGGCGGGGGCACGGGGAGCAGGGGGAGCAGTGGGAGTGGAGCGGACAGTGCGGGGCAGAGGTCGCGCGGGGCAAGTGTCGGGCCTGGGATGGTGAGGAGGGGGAGCGATAGTCGGACGAGGAGCTCCGGTGCGGGGACGGTGGGCACTGGAATGGGGGAGGGAGAGGGGAAGGAGGGACAGTCGTTGCAAGATGAGTGAGTGTTTTTTTTAATTATGGTTGGCGCGGTGCTGATATTTCTCAGGATAACGAGTGTTTTGACGAAGCTTGCGTCATCGAAGATCAAGCTCGAAAAGGT
Organism: Nidularia pulvinata; assembly: GCA_036937195.1. NCBI lineage: Eukaryota > Fungi > Basidiomycota > Agaricomycetes > Agaricales > Nidulariaceae > Nidularia > Nidularia pulvinata. The sequence goes on along the minus strand of JASFDH010002348.1, from coordinate 3,224 downwards.
GCATTTCATAATTCACGATTACGAAACAGACATCTAATCCTGCTGCAGCACGACCTCACCAAAAAGCGCACTTGCACCCTCGGGCTACATGGCCCTTGGGGCGAATCCTCCTCTGTCTTCATCCGCGTCACCTTCACCTTTCCAAGAGAATACCCCTCCATCCCCTTCCCAGACGGCACGCCCACCGTCGAGCTCGAACGCAACCCCCTCATCTCATTGAAAGACCGCGCGTTCATGCTCAAGCGGCTCAGGGCCATTCGCGAGCGGCGCCGCCCGTGCCTCGAGCCGTGCCTCCGCTTCCTGCTCTTCGCCGACGAGGACGCACAGGCCGGCCGGGCTTCGATGATAGACGATGACACGGACGAAGGGTCAGAGAGCTCTGAGGACGAGGACGATCCCAAGACGAGGAAAAGCAGGGATTTCACGGTATCACTGTTGAGGAATCATAAGAATTTAGCGGAGCCTAGGACCAGTCAGGGAACATTTGGGCCAAATGGTGGGATTTATGTATTTTGTTTTTCTTTATGTTGTGCTGATTTGCGTTTTATGTAGGCGAATTGGTGTGCTTCTTCCGAGCTCCGCCAAGGATAATGCGGAATATCCTGCGTGGCCTCTCAGAGGATCCCACACAGGCTGCAGAGGAGCCCCAGCCTCCCCAACCACCACCAAAGGAACAACCACGTCTATTCCAATCCCCCGCCCTCCTCTCTGACGCCGTCCGCCGGCTCGCACTCGCTGCCACAGACCGCGTTGTGAAGCCCTCCGACCCGTGGCGCCCTGACAGCGGCAACGTCCTGCGCATCATGACCAACCTCCTCACGATCCCGCAGTACAAAATGCGGCGCGAGTCGGACGCTAAGGCCCTCGGGGAGATCCAGAAGACGTACGCCGTCCTTGCGACGCGCCGCAGTACAGTGTTCATTGCGCACACGACGAAGTTTGCGGGTGGGGACCGGAAGGTCGCGGAGGAGTATGTGTTCCAGGGGAGGTCGCTAGCGGAGGTGTGTGAGAGGAATGCGGCTGCTGCGAGGAGGAGGGGGAGGTACGACCATGAGCGTACGTTTAGAGCGCTGCAGACACTGTTTTTGCATCCAGAGATGGGCGCAGAGGCAGATTCGGCGTCGTTTGCATCGGATTTGTTGGCCAGGCAGGTTGTTATGAAGCTGTGAATCTTTCGAGGTTGCTATTTCTTGCTGGTGCTGACCTTGTATCGTAACAGATATGCTGATTTCGCAAAAGCAAAGGATATCCAGATGCTCGCTATGCTTTCGGCACTCATTCTTCAAACCATACACGCTTACATTCCACTTCGCCCGGGCCTCAGCCGGAATAAGTCGAACGTCATGGGCTCCTCTGGCCATATGTCCATGGCCACGCCCAAGATGGGCGCCATGGACTACTTCAGCATTACTCGATCTCTGAACAGCCCTACTTCCCCGGGAAACGGATGGCCTCGTCTGCCCAGCCACTCCCCTATCGCAGCCTCGATTACACAGTCCCTCGACTCGTCTAACTCCTCCCGCGGGTCCTGGTCAAGTCTGTTCAACACCGGTGCCATGCGCCAGATCATGCACGGGATGCAGGATTCCCTGAAAGAGGGCCTCTCAACTCCAGCGGACATTACATCCTTCTCGTCACACTCAGACGGGCCGCCCCTGCATCCCAGGAGCAGAACTGAGTCGCGCGCCTCCACGCGGGGCTCGGATTCGCCTGGGGGTCAGAGACGCACGAGGACACGGAATGACTCGAGCCAGTCGGTGTTGATGGCTTCTAAGTCGTGGAATGACGTGAAGCAGGACGCCCCATCGAAGGTGGCGTCGGTGTCGTTCTCCTCTGCCGACCATCGCCGGCCTCAGGCGCTGCTGCGCGTCGAATCGAGTCCGTTCATCCACGAAAAGTCTATTGTTTTCGATCCTCCCGACCCACCGCCACCTAAAAGGTTCGTTCTCTTACGATTGATGTATTCTGGTATCTGAACGGTATTTTTCAATAGCCCACTGTTCGATGCTTCTATGATGAGCCAGCTCATGGCGCATATCCATGTTTATGCCGAGATTCTGTTTAGTTGGCAGCTATATCATAAGCGCTTGGAACTGCTGAAATCTGTCAACCAGCAAGACGTCGGAGATAATGCTCAGCCGCATACAATAGGTATGGCCATTTGATAACTCAATTATACAGGTGCTAAGCTGTTCTCCCAGGTCTGGTTCGCAAATGTTCAGACTGCGGCATGGTCATGGCAGACAAGGAGAGCATCTGTCGAAATTGTCACAATCTGAATTCTTCGATGCCCAACTGCACTATTTGCCGACTTCCCGTTAGAGGTGCGCCTTCTCTTTCCCAGCTTATCTCTGTTCTGACATATTTTTGCAGGCCTGTCACGCAGCTGCCTCCACTGCTACCACGTAACACATATTTCGTGTTGGAACACCCTGGACGTCCCAATATGCCCAACCGGGTGCGGATGTTTCTGTAGCGGGTATGATGGTACTCATACACGTCCTTCTACTCGACTTGGGATGTCCCCACCTGTCGGTTCACTTATTCTATCTCCTGCTGGTTCATGAACACGGTGTTCGCTTCGGACACAAATATTGGTTGCCGTTGTTCCTGACGAAAACGCTCGGCAAAGCGGTCCAGACCTATTTGGCGTTATTTAATTCAGAGGGCCCTGACGCCTTATCACATGCATGCTGCGCCTTGCATTTTCCTCATGGAATTTCCTGGGAATACGGCCACGTCGTACGTTGGCGCTGTTTAAGCAACGACGAGGAGCGCCGTCGTGTGCTCCAACAATGTTCCCCGCCGTGTTTTCTCAAATTACCAGGTGAGGTAGACTCGGTTCAAGGATGTGGAACAGGTAGATGTGCTACCCCGATCCGCTGCCGCTTATAGTATTTTATTCCGAGGGCTTCTGTAGATGACTCGTTTTGTTGTACACTTGTAATTACACCACCTCATTCTGTATGCTACACCCTGCGGGATGGCGAGAAATCCGCTGTGTCTCTAGAGCATATCCAAAGGGCAGAAAAGCTGGTGGCGAGATGTCTCGCTTAACGAGCAAGCCGGCTCAAATTCTCCTATCCGGGCATAACACTTCGTACGTATCACACAGCATCACCCCTCGCACTACCGCCCAACGACCTCTATTTCATGCCACATCCTTAACTTCACGACCACTCATGCTCATCTCCAGAAAAACAATCCTAACTAAGGGGAAAAAA
>JASFDH010002347.1:0-11200 GCA_036937195.1 Nidularia pulvinata | reverse complement strand
AGATAAAACTAAGGCAATTCTATATCAAAGTCTTGAAATAAAGGCTATATTGAGATTATAGGTAGCAACTTTCAATACCTTATACAATATAACAAGACCTTATCAGTAATATCACACTTTTAGCTGAGTTTCAACTCTCTCTGGAAATATCTTTCACATTAAATTTTCATGATGCACCTCCATTTGTCTAATTTATCTTTTAATGTGCTTGTAGTCACTTTTTTTACATGTCATATTCAATCTTGATTCATTATTCCTCTTATATTGACAATTATGCCAAATGCTCACAGATGGTACAAGTATAAGGTCAGACACTGTTTCAGTGGAACATTAATTGCTCCTCTTTCATGTGCAATGGTCTGAAGCTGCTTGCAGTGCATTTAAATCGCATAAAATATATGATTCAGCACACTTTGAATGCCCTATATATATGTGTTGTGAATTGAGTTTGTGCAGTGGTGAAAAGATGAAACTAATTCATTATTAGTGTCTTCTACAGAGGCTCTTTTATACTGCAGTATATGTATTCTACAGTGTTCTAGTTAACTACAGAATTTATCCTTCAAGTCAATGCTTGCTAAGTCCTTACTAACAATATTACTAAACTATTACTAAGCCTGAACTAGTCAACTTAATGTATATGCTGGATTGACTTCCAACAATATGTCTACTTTGCCCTCATATGGAGAGCTACATGAGGAGTTTCAAAATGGGGCAAGACAACTCCATCCAAGCTCATTAACAGCAACTAGCAGGTTTCAGAGTTACATGCTACAACTCCTCTTGCACATGAGCAAGACAAATTTCATATGACTAACACAGCAAAGCAATGCATCTTTTCAAATATAAAGGTCCAATTGAAATTAAAGTATGTGACCACCCATCCTACTTGTCTTTTTCTCATCAATGTCAACTGATCAGTGTGTGTTGGGTTTGTATGGCAACCTCATGGAACCTGAGGATATTGAGTTCTTTATGTCTGAAAGTGATGAAAAGCCAATAGTGAAGGATTTCAGCCAAGGTTTGAAATAATATTTTTTAAAACAAAATGTATTCCCTTACTGGTACAGGACAGTGCCTTACAAGAGCTTAAGAGGGGGATTCACTTATTTTATGCTGGGAGTTCTCTTCCTGATTTATTACCTAAAGCAGTTGGCTCTATCTGAGCCTGGAAATTGCTGGACTTCTTTTTACCTTTATTTTATATTTGTTGTTACCTTGTATGTTCCTTTCTCTCAAGCAATGGCATGGGCTATTAAATATTGTTATCTAGTAACAGTGTCCTGCAACTGTTCATTCTATTAGGATGGTGGAAATAGATGTACCATCTTTTACCATTTATATATTTAGTCAAAGCTCTTCTCGGACCAGGTAAGTCATCTTCTGTAGACTAGTTGAATCACAAGTAACATGATGTCTTTATTTAATATCTATAGGACACTAGCTTATCAGCTGCACCAGTAAGGAGCCCATTAGCTTGAATCTGCCTTCTGGAAGTAATTGTGGATCTTGTATGAAGAAGTTTATTGTGAGTTGTGAGGGATATCTAATAAAACTGTCAGCATCAGATTTTATTAGATATCCCTCACAACTCACAATAAACTTCTTCATATAAGATCCACAATCACTTCCAGAAGGCAGATTCAAGGTAATGAGCTCCTTACTGGTGCAGTGTCATGAACTTGATTTCCAGGATATAGCCCAGAGGTTCTGGGCAGATAGAAGACACAGTAGGGCCAGGGAGAGATACTGGAGACTCCAGTTATATCTCTGGAAAATGTGTTCAAGCACTACTAAAGAGTGAAGGTCAAGATGGGCAACAGCTTCAGCTTATGTGCTGTGCCTCCTTTGTTCCTAACACCCAATTCACAGATAATAGTGGGTGAGCTGTTTCAGATATAGTGATAATCAATACTCAACTTCCTAACTGGAGATTTGGTCAGGAGGGATCTCTGAATACCAGAGATCTTGTTGAGTGTGAAGTGTGACAATGAGAAGAGATTATCAAGTAGAGATAAGTGATGATGGTTCAGAGGTAGCTTTAACCACTGAGTAGAGAGTGGAGAGACTTGTAAAATTAACAAACTGAAGTACTACAATATATTTAAAGTACTTAAATACCAAAAATCTAAGTAACTAGAGTAGATATGCAGAGCACTATAATCATACTAGTGCAGTGGAGAAGTAAGTGGGTTATGAGAGAGAGAGCATATGACAAGGGCTAAGGAATACAAATTGAATGTTAAATGTACCAGAGTAAACCTGGAGATGAGCAGGAAGTCAGGAAAGTGTTGGGATTGATTGTGAACAGTCTGGAGATGGTGCACACTGTGCTGTATAGGGATATGACACACAGCTGATAAGCTGGTGTCCTACAGATATTAAATAAAGACATCATGTTACTAGTGGTTCAACTAGTCCACAGAAGATGACTTACCTGGTCCAAGAGCTCTGACTAAATATGTAAACAGTAAAAGATGGTACATCTATTTCTGCCATCCTAATAGAATGAATAGTTGCAGGACACTGTTGCTAGAATACAATATCTAATAGCCCATGCCATTGCTTGAGAGAAAGGAACATGCAAGGTAACAACAAATATAAAATAAAGGTAAAAAGAAGTCCAGCAATTTCCAGGCTCAGATAGAGCCAACTGCTGTAGGTAATAAATCAGGAAGAGAACTCCCAGCATAAAATAAGTGAATCCCCCTCTCGAGCTCTCGTAAGGCACTGTCCTGTACCGGCAGATAAAACACAAAGTGGATCACAGGATATTCAGGGCAGTTCGCAGAGAAGATACACTGTAGTCAGGGCTGACCGGTGATATATACGGCTTTGAGCGTTCTCAAATTTCATATATACTGCGCATCTAATTCCATCTATAACTGACCACCATAGTTATTCAACTTACATTTAGATAAGGAATCTACATTGGTTCACTAATGGAGCACACTATTCGAATTTAAAACAGCATTTGAGATTTGCAAGCGAATTGGAGGTGTAGTCGTACCAGAAATGTCCCCTTAAAGGTTACCTATAAAAACTATTAACAGCACGTTCGATATGGGAAGAAAATTTCTCACAAAAACTTTATTCTGTGTTGCTCGGATAGTATTTTTCGTCCTAAAGGAAGTGAATCCAATGAAAAGCCCTGTGAAGATGTTCAAGAAAAGTTTTCCATATAAATAAACTGGATTTCTTCAACAGCTTCTGCACTGTCGTATGATCAATGCGCAAAGAGCGAGGGGATTTCCGATAAACTGAAGAGAATTGGGACAACGATGGCACTGAAGAAAGTTCATTAAGTCAGCAATTAATAGGGAAAGAGCTGTGAAAAAAAACAAGTAGAGAACACCGCTGCGAGAGAAGTAGGCCAGTGTATTATCTGGAATCCTAACGAACGTCAGGGATAGAATTATGGCTTGGAACATAAACATATTATAAATTTCTGCGTTGTAAAGGGTAAACAATGAAAACAATCTGAAACTTTGCTTACGTGGAATGGAGAGCTGTCGGTGTCTAATTCCCTTTGATGATCTGGATACGACGTACCATGACGAGTTTCAGCTGCATTACGGTGGAAAGCATATGTGTACTCCAGTAAATATAGGCAGGAGTTGGAGTAGAACTACAATAAGGAAGCAGAACGCACCTTAGACGATGTATGTCATGAGTGCTCATTCATTGAACACTCTTATACAACGTCAGAGCCTCCGGGTCACTCATTTTTTCTCGCTTTTACGAGATCATGTCCGCCGTGTTCATCTTGCTTATGGCTGACTTCCGGTAACACTTTTCAGAATCTTCGGCAGTCTGCGGGATCTGCTTCCTGGTGCTAGGTCAAGCTCGCTCGTCTTCTTGTATTTCGAGATCACTACTGATTCTCCGCCCATTTGAATCTGTCAGACACGAGAAAAATCCGCCGTCGTCTGCCGATTCGCGGGGACGTAGCTCATGTTGATGAAGTGTTGAGCCTGGATTGCTGGCCCGAAATACACCATCCGGCCCTCCTAGATCAGGCACACCTTGTCGAAGATCTCGTAGGGCGATTGTCCAGCTCGATGGATGGAGATGATAGTTGATATCTTCCCTAGTTGTGTAATGATACGCAAAGTGCGGACGAACTCCAGCGCCGTACTCGCATCAAGTCCACGGGTAGAACTGCCATATAAAACAATTAAACCTGAATCATTGACGCCGTTGAGACAAAGACAAACTTGTCCCAGCATGTGATCCGACTCTTGGTTGCTAAAGTCTCGCTGATTCTGTAATGTGTAGTAAGCGAATCTGCTCATTGAAGCTGCTCAAGACCAAGAGAAATCGACCTGCGAAACTCTCTCCTTTTCTCCCCCACTAAACCCCCTGTTCGTCGCGTTCCCCACTATCGTATGTCCCTGCGGTGGTCGCATCTCCACTGCAAACTTGATCGTTTGCTCCACCGTCAATGAGGGGAAGTGGATGTCGTCCTCGGAGTAATATTGCACGTCCCCACGATACCTATGTGCGATATCTTCAGGAAAAAGAGAGATATAACATACCTCGCCGTGCACAGCGTGAAAATCAACACGCTGATTGGTGAGGGTTTTGAGGAGGGTGCTACACCTAGCACCAAGACGCCCTAGGACGACTTCAAATTTCGTCAGCTGTGGAAACAACGACTATTGAATCGGAACTCACGAAACATCTTATTACTCCTTCAAATCCCCTGATGAGACCGCGGAAGGGAAGGCGATGCATCGAATAGATTATGCTGGGCAAGTTCAGGGGATTAAGCGTCGATCCTAGCGTTTGCTGGTAACTTGTTCCTGTTCCCAACCCCACAACTCGGAGGTCTTCGAATACCACTCCTAAATGAGTCTGCTTGATTCCCTCTTCTCGCTGCCTGTACAAATTACGGTCATAAATCACTTTTGTTGAAGGAGGAGGATAAAGCGCACCTTGCGAGGTATCTCCTAATCGCAGTCTCCAAATCATTCGAGGACAATGTAGATGTCGTCGTCCTCCGATTAGGCAGAGTAAGAGATGTCAGTGTTGGGATACCTTCCGCACACACAGCGGATCGTAGTCCGGCACGATAGAGGAATTACGATATCTAGATATTTGTTCTGACGCTGACGTTGTTTTGCGGGATGCAACGGGGGACGCAACCGAAGCTCCAACGGAAGTTCTAACTGAGAACCGATCGACGGGTCCCGCTAGTATAGTCGTCATCAATTAAGGAACTGAATAGCAAGTGGGTTCTTACGGTATGTATGGTTGTATTGAAGCACTGTACGAATGAGTCGCGAATTAGTGACTATGAAATGGTCCTTAAAATTGGTCTTAAAGTACGCATTCTTATGTTGCTGCTGCAGAGAAAACGTTTATTCAATAGCTCCCTGTAGATAGCAGCTACAAATTATCGATGGGGTAATTAATACAGGCTCTGGCATACTGCATACGCCATTTAGTCACTCCGAACTTCGGTAATTCAATAACGAATAGACGTACCGTATCGCACCGAAAGCCCGATTAGATGCACTGATCCTGTGATGCGATGAAGTTAACAATCAAGCGTATAATTGAATAGGGACAGTCGGTCATTATCATCATCCTTAATGATCACTGCGTCGTTTAACGAAATGCACATGCATTGAAAATGCAGTTGGTGTCTTGCTCCAATAATCAGCCTACTACTTTGCCTTACGCTTCGGTCCATGTTCTCCTGAACATGCCATTGATCTTTGAGGTCGTCTTCGGCTTCTTTCTCTAGACGGAATGCGCTGCCCAGAGGCATTTCAACGTTGTGAGCACAATCCTTCTATTCGGAAGCCATGCACGCGGCGATGGGGAGCTGCTCATTGAAGCGAGGTTAGGATGACGTTTGAAAGAAAAGAAAGAAAGGAATTGTACGCACTATGTCTTCTTCGCCTCACGCAACTTTACTGCAGTATCGGACGCCCTTCATCACCATCCATTTTCATGTTCGTATCTGCCACCTCAACCTCGCGCTTCGCACCCTCCGTTATCACATCTACCTTCGCTCGCTTCTCTGTCTCTTCGGTCGCCGGTAGCTTCGACTCGGGCATCGGCGTGAGCTTATGCCCTCAAGAGGCGCAAGATTTCAGGGTTGTCTTAAGATATTACGGATACCTGTAGATACACTAGCGTCCGCATATGAACCTAAAAGGTCCTTGCATTCTTGAGATTGTCTGCCTAAAGAGTCAAATCGATTTCGACCAACCGACAATGGGAAAGCTCACGAAAAACTGGTTAAAGCCCGCTGGACCCACTGAGCCGACACGGCCAGCAGTGAAACGTTCACCCATATGCGCCTTTGCACCGGCATTGAGTTGAGGCGTTGCTGGAATGGGGAAACGAAACACTGCACCGCCGAAATCGGAGCTCCCTTCCCGATAGCGCACCATTTGCCTTAATCTTTGGCCCTGGGCATAACAGTCAGTAAATATCTTCAAAAGCGAGAAAGGACAGACTTACAGAGAGCTCCCTGAAGCTCATCTGAACACACTGAATCTGTAAGGGTACAATGATAAGTAGCGAAACAAGCCGTCAAACAGGCGTCGTATCGAGCGTCATGTCCTCGATGTCCGCAACCCCCTCCTCCCACACACACACAGATACACTACGAGTCTAGGGCAGGAGAGCCATCCCAGCTAGCAGAGGCTAGTAGAACACCGCATTCTACACTTCGGTCTTTTTCATGGATCAGTTCCAACTTCGAACAAAAAAACGAACGAATAGAATCACGAAGGTTTCTTGAAACTGATACTTCGCCTGACACTTCGCTCCTGTGTGGAAGAGTCGCTTGAGATAAAGAATAAGGAGACCGCAACAAAACATCAGGGCCTGACGTCCTTTCCAAATCGGGGACGTCTAGTCCTATATTCCTGTGCACTAGTTCTCAAATTTGAACTAGCAACGAGGAAATGGGCTTACGAAACTGGAACTTAAAGCTGCTACTTTGTCCTACATGTTAGTTCCGTGCAGAAAGGTGAGCCCCGACTTCGAAAAAGTACCGATAAAGCAAAATACCAGTTTCGCAAATCCCTGTCGCGACTCAGAAAACACACTACTCAGTAACGAAATGAATACTAGAGCATGGATAGCAGGCACCACCGCAAGCCCAATCCATGCACTCTCATTTTTTTGGTTCATGGAGTGCTTGCGTTTCATGTTAACCCATATGGAATAGATAGCGAGAGTCCGACCAATGTATGCATGCCACCGAAGTTGTCAGTATACTGTGCATAAAATCTAGTCAATCAAGGTTGATAATGCATAAAATAAGAGGCTTACGATGTGAACCTGAAGCTTGACTGCGCTCTTAAACATAATCAGCTCGCAGAAAGGTTAGCCACTCAACAAACACACAAACTACGGGTCATATGAGCACCACTCTCAATCTTCACCCAAGACATGGAAACGGAAAAACACATATGCATTGCAATGCCGCTGTAGAGAGCATGCTACCTCATTTCCCCTTTCCTCCTCCTCCCGCCTTGCCCTTGCCCTTCCCTTTGCCCTTCCCGAAGGACTTGCCCTCAAACCCGGGGCGCGCCTTGGCCTTTTTGCCCCCGGCGGTACCCTTTTTGCGCTCGTTGCGCATGGCGATATTATCGGAGCGCTTTTTCTGCTTCGCGGCCATGGAGGCGGTGAGTTGTTCTTTGCGTTCTTCCCTGTAGGGAGGAATGAGGTATTAGAAGGTTTCCAAGGACAAGTGGAAATAAGAAAGAGCAATAAAACAGAAAAGGGAAAGTACGTACCACCCCTTCTTCCCCTTTGCCTTCTCCTTCTCTTTCCTCTTTGCCGCCTTCTTCAGTCTCCCTTCGTCATCCCGTACCTTCACACCCTCCAGCCGCGCCTCCGCCTTCGCCCACGTCTCCTTCTCCTCGATCGCCTTCCGCTTATCTTCCGGCATCGCAGCGAGCTTCGCCTTGTGCTTGGCGAGCTGCGCGAGGGCCTGCGATGGGTCTGAGGTCGTCTTTAGGATCTTTTTGGTTTTGGATGACGGCGCTGCGCCGGCGAGCTGGGAGAACGTGACTGTAGTTAGAGTGTCTTGGGGCCCGTTGCCTGGAGCATGCGAAGAAGAGCCAGAAGGACCAGAGGAGCGGTCGGGCACGAGAAGTTGTGTCTATGGTACATTCGCTTCGTTAGCATACAACCGTGTCCATTTAGACATGATAGAACGAACCTTAGCAACATTCCCCTTATCCCTCCCGTCCTCCTTCCCGTCCTTCTTTCCCTTTCCCTTCCCGCGGCCCTTCATCTCCTCTTCCCTTCGTATCTTCTCCTTCGTCTCCTTCCGCCGGCGCTCGCGCATCGCCGCACGCTGAGCACGGCGCTCCTCCAGCAGCGCGTCCTTGTCCCCTGGCTCGCCTGTGCTACGCGTATATCCGCCACCCCCGCGCCGGAGTTGTGCCATGCGAGTGTGCAGCTTGTCACGCAGGGAAGCAATCCCGCCAGATGCGGGCATAGGCACAAACTGCGCCTCCTCTCCATCTGACACCCCGCCGTCGTCGTCGTTCGAGTCGTCCCCGCCCTCGAAGTCGACGTCCACCTCCATCTCGGCATCTGAGTCATCTCTCTCGATTTCTGCGGCTTTCCGCTTGCCTTTGGCAGGCATTTTCGCAGAATTGGCTTCATTTTGAATGTCGATAATGGACTTCTCGTTCGCTGGGTCGAGCTGTTCAGTAATAGAGGTACAGTTAGCCTCGTTAAAAACCTCATAAACGTAGTACACGCACCTTATCCCGCTTGGCCTTCTTCGTGGCCTCTTTTATTACCTGCTTAGGGGCCTTTTGCTTCTTGCTGTGTTTTTGGAACTTGGATGCCATCTATATGAGGGTTTGTTCAGACAAGAACTAGTAAAATGAAAGCATGGCTATGATACGAACCTGCTCATCATGGTTGGCGGGGACGATGTAGTATTTCGCGGGAATGAGCCTGAGGAGGGACTCGAAGGCTTCATTGTGATGTTCGAGCGAGGCGCGTAGTGCAGCCACGGCGGTCGGCATCGTGGGGACGGCGAGTAAGGAGGATCGAAGAAAATGGTAACCGACCAAAGAATTGGGAAAGAATTATTGTTATTTAATTTTCGTCTTCTCGGCAATGACCTCTCGTTCTAATAGTCGCAAACAACTGTTACATCGTCCGTTGCGTTTAGTATCAGACACGAGCAAATAACGCGCTTGCGATGACGGTGGCTAGTCGTGAAGCTTGAAGCTCAAGTCACGGTTGCGTGCTCGTATCTATGATCACTACTGCCTCTATAAGCAATTATTACTCACCAAAATGCTAATTGCGCACTCGCCAAACTATTCTCCGTCTTACACGGGCATTCCAGGGTCCGTGGCCGCGGTCCTATGCGCGGAGCTTAATTTCACTGCATCCACTAGCAGAGTGCACCGACACCAGTATGTGTCACTTGTCAGCTTCAGTCTGTTGTCGATATATTTTAAAATTTCCTCAGTTTGAATAAACCGACTCCCTCACAGATAGATGCAACAAGATTATTTCCAGCCTTGCCCAATGATTCTTCGGAGTTTTGTTTTGACGACTGCAGCGAGTGGCCACTCTTTAGGTGAGTGTGAAAGCTTGTTTAATTTTGAAACACTTGAGCATCGGATGATTGACTAATACACAAGAGTCCTTACGCTCTAAAATTATGTCAAGATCACATTTGAAGAAGCGCTTGCTTATCATTTTGTCATGCGCCCTTGCTATTATTACAAAACGGGCGCTGCGCAGAAATCTGCGATGTAATAAATCTGCAATCAAATGTCACCAAACCTGCACTCGCTGAGATCAATCCTCCGTCTTCCACTACGCCATCTATGTCTTACCTGTTAATGACAGGTGTTCAAAAGCATAGGATTGCATGTGCTCCAGAACCATATCTTGGCCAACTCAAGAAATCATGGATCACAGGCAGCATATTCTCTGGGATTGTCTATGGAGCTATTGCTTTACTTGTCTTCAAAGGCATAGACGTGATGTGGAGGCTTCGCTCCAGCAAAAAGGTTGCCAATCCGCATGGCACAAAGATCATCGTATACACCGCGATGATGTTTTTGCTCAGCACTCTCTCAATCGCCGCGACAACTATAACAGCACAAGAGTTGTTGCTGGATAGTCGTTGTGATACTCTGAGCTTAGTGAATAATTTCTTGAAGGGGGAGTATTTGACTTGGGGGACTGTAGGCAACGTTGCATACATTCTAGGAAACTGGATTGCAGATGGCCTATTGGTGAGTTTCGTATGGAAAAGCTGCGTGTTCCTTCGAAATACTCACATGCAAGTGACACGTAAAATCAGGTCTGGCGGTGTACTGTGATATATCGGGGCTCTAGCTTATCGCCTTGGCTATACCTAGGTATCCCGTGCACGTTGATGTTTCTTTCAGTTCGTACGTTAATTTCAATTTCACTTTAAATAGAAACTATGTTCTTAAACCTATCATTTAAGTCACGGGCATTGCCCTGCTGCTCCAAGTCACAGGTCCTTCCTTGGTCCTCGGGTCTGCTCCGATAGATTTTACACTGGTACACGCTTCTCTCACTCTAACAATTAACATCTTTGTTTCGATGTTCATCTCGCTGCGTCTGCTTCTCTATCGACGCCGTCTTGTGGACACTCTCGGGCAAGGGCATGGAAAACACTACACTAGCATAATAACTATGGTTACGGAATCTGCGGTTCTAATGGTCGTTTTTGATCTCTTATTCCTGGTTTCCTATGTTCTTAACTCGCGAGCTGCCATAGTGGTGTTCCAAATACTGATTCAAATACAAGTAAAAAAGCCTGCTCTTGTCATTTGAAATCAAGTCACACTAACTATTTTACCTAGTTTCTTGCACCATATCTAATAATATGCCGTGTGGTACAAGGAAGAGCATGGACGGAGGAGACTGCACACAACATTATGATGTCCCAGCAAATTGAAGGCGCACTACAACGTGCACAATTTTCCGAGGTTCAATTTACTCCTAGTATTTCGCAACCTCCAGTATCTGAGGATGGAAGTTAAAATTTCCACTCTTAGGAGCGGCACGTATGCGGTGGTGGTGGGTCATTTCACTAGACAACACAACTGCGTTATATAAAGTAAAATGAGTTCTCAGCGACGACGTAGCAGGAGAACGACGCTGAGGTGTTATGTGTCACAATAGGTAATTGATAGTCCGAAATTGTAACTGAGCT
>JASFDH010002346.1:0-11202 GCA_036937195.1 Nidularia pulvinata | reverse complement strand
TTTTGCAAGGTTTCTGCTGATTCAGCAGAAACCCGGGGGTACTTCGCAGAAAGGGGGTTTCTCAATAGAATTATCCCACGTGTACGAGGCTTTCTTTTCATTGATTGCATAGCTTCCTACTTCGGCTACGGTCTTCGTACCTCGCCTCCCCGGCATGCGATCCGAAGAGTAAGTAATGCAAATCCCTACCAATCCGGGTCTATTCCCTAATTTCTTATCAATGCACTCCCCGTTGGTGCTAATTTTCGTCATAGCAGAAGTGGCACCGGAAACGAATAGGAATACCCATCTTTTCTAATGTGTTCATTTCATGAGCTACATTCCGGAGGTCTGTCGTTCCGACTCTACTTCTGTATGTGCTCTAGACTTTTTATTCCACTTTCATATGCAACCGCTGATCAAGTTGTGGCCCTCAAGCAACTCAATTCAGTACGACAGCTAGGGCACGTTGTTCGGTATCTCACTGGTAGCATGGCGGTTTTTGAGCTCCCAAATCTCCACTGATTCACTGAGGACGAACGCCATCCCTGTTGCTGCATACATCATCTATTATCATCCCCCTCTATTTCTCCGCCAATACCGGTGAGGTTAAAATAATGAGTTCTCAATACTTGTGCAGGACGGAGGCGTTTCTCTGACGGTCCGTATATAAGAATTAAGCAAACCTTTCACGCCAAAAGTTTTCTCAAAAACGCCCGAGACGATATCTTGCTCCATAAATATCCAAGCCCGATAAATATCCGGACTCGGTGATCTTTCTAATCCGACTCATCATGACTCTGAAATAACTGAAATCCTATCTCCGTGAAGAACGCTGTCATAATCAGGGCCACTTCAGAGATAAGTTATGTGCGGAAATCTTCTCAATTCGGGGATTAACGGTACGCCGAGGTAGGTAAATTGAATATTTCGTACACACCAGGGTCTCAGAGTCGTTTACTAAGGAGAGAAAAACCAGGGTATCTTGTAACTGTACGTGTTTTGTTTTGTCAAGGAATTAATTGTCTCCGTCTCACCGAAATATCTGGTGGAGTTGAACTACGGAACCCGGGATACTGTATGTCGGAGATGTACCACTGGCACCTATCGAAGATACCCCACAATGCGATATGAACGAGGCACGTACAGGCTATCTATATCTCCTGACATCTCATGGAATTAGAGTCTGCGCGACGCCGTCGCATTCAGGTTATTGCGCGAGTGATGCTATGTCCTCGAGCCCGCAATTTGGACATCTAAATTGCATTGCACGTCATCGACAAAGAATATAAAGAGAGAAGTGAGTCAAGTCTTCAACGCACATTCAAACTACCCAGCTTGAATACTCATCAAATCGCTCTACCATGTCTCAAACGCACAATAAAAGTCGCAATAGTGTTTCTGTTGTAAGTGTCGATCTATTTTATAAGGACCAAGAGAAATTTATTAAGATCTCTCTAGCCTCAGGATGCACGGCTCATGGAAATTCGTGGAACCATTGGGGCGTTCTTATCACGCTGTGGATTTTCCTATCCAGCAGACGTCTTTATCAGTCCCGAATTCACAGACGCATGCTGGCACTCGGCGAATATGCGAGGATACGACATGGACGCCATCGGCCCTTTCATGCAAGTAGGAATTGCGATCAGCGACACGTCCTATTCTCATCTCGAAACCGACGCAAAGATATACATCGCACTGTATACAACCCACATGACGTATCTCGATGATGCTTGCCAGTCAGAGATCGGAGCCGGTCGTGTAAGATCATTCATTGAACGGTTCTCTCGGGGTGAACCCCAGGAAGAGAAAATCCTTGCCGACCTGGCACATTTGCTGCTGGAATTGCACAGGCTCTGGCCGAACACGATCGTCGCAAATATTATCTTGACGGCTAGTCTGAACTACATCACGTCCTTGATGCTTGATTATGCCACTCAGACCTTGGAGGTACAGTTTAATAGTTTCTCACTCAGTGGTTGTAGCTTGAATCTGACAAACCGCATTTCTTAGGTTCACCCTTCCGCTCGTAGATATCCCTCCTTTACTCGTCGGCTGTCTGGCATATCTGAGGCATATGGGCTCTTTATTTTTCCTTCTCATATCCCTGTGGCGAATTTTATTCAGGCTCTTCCGGATATTATAGACTATACAAATCACACCAAGTGAGTAGCTCCATTTATATCGTGCCTGCAGGATTTTCTGACGATGAAAATCATGCAGCGATGTTCTTTCTTTCTACAAAGAGGAAATTGCAGAAGAATCCGTAAATTATATCTCAGTTATGGCTAGGATCGATGAAAGTAATAAGCTCGAAGCTCTTAGCGAGCTTGCGAATAGCACGGCAGAAGCACATGAGCGCACGCTCAAGATTTTACTGTCGTGCCCAGAGGCTCGCGCGGCATACTACAGTTTTAGCTGTGGATATATTTCGTTTCACGCTGCCTGCCGTAGATACAGATTACATGAGCTAGCACTATAGTACTTATGCGAATTCTGATTACTACTCTTAGATTGTGAGTACTGTATACAGTATGCTTGTCCGCTAGGGCTATGAGTACCAAAGAAAAGAGTCTTCAGATATTCCCAGTTACTAAATCTCTGTATCTGTCGTCGCCTCCAATCCTTAGTTGGCTACCAACGGTAGCAGGCGCTTTCTTGTCGGTGTATACCCGAAGACCTAGGAAGACAGTATTTTCGTCTTCCCACACATGTTGATTTTGGCGGCCAGGGCTTTGAAGCAGCACAAGCCCAGACCCATGTGTATTAAGTGTAGCTTCAGCATTGGGAGAGATAGGAGGAACCCGCCGTTCAGCTTCGGATTGGCTTCCATCATCTGAAGGCTCCTGGTGATATATGTTATGTCCATCCCATCTGCTATATCCGGGACTGACTGGTGGAAGTCCGACACCGCCTCGGAAGCTTGATCCAGAGGCATTCGTACTGAAAGACAGGGTCCGTTCACGTCCAACTGGACCAGGAGAGGGTGCAGGACTATAATCTGCTCCCGAAGATTGAATGGTGTTTGAATGCGAGAGTGACTCCGCAGTAAAAGTAACAGTAGAAGTTCTATTGAGAACCCCCACATGTGTACTGAATTCGCCATGAACAGATGCTGAATCCAAAGTGGCAAACGTAGTGCGTGGCAAAGGCGGAGGTTTTCGATCTAACTCTGCTAGATCTCGTCCTGCTAGGATTTCCATAGGTATCGGAAGATTTCTTGCTTGTTCTCTGATATAAACTATTAAAACCCAAGCAGCACGTTATAGTATTGATTCTGCTTGCCTGGTTTGAAAGTCTGAGACACGTACGTGTATGTTAGAAGCTAAAACAGCAGGGGAAAAAATTACACACTAATTGCTTTAGACTGGCTTTTGGCGCGTTCAGTCAAAACCCGAGACAGTTTTCTGTCATCCATCGAACCTGTGAAAAGCTTTCTTATCTGCTCAGCTTCATTCTTATATTATAAACAATGTCTTCGTACTGGCTCAATGGATAACCGGCGATCTAGACGAACCTAAATGTGGAATGAATAAGAAAATATTTCAAAGAACAACAATTTGAACATACGTGTATAACATAATCTCCAGCCTCCAGGTTTATCTCTAGATTGACACCTCGGGTGTGGAAACCGCCGGGTGATGAATCTCCAAGTGGCTCACGACTCCCCTTCTTGAAAAGGACGAAGTCAAAAGACCACTCGAAGCGACCGGAGATACTTCGAAAATATCTATCGTCTAGCTCTGACAGAACTATGATAGTGAATGAAGGTTGGGGAAGGGATATTGTAACTGTATGCAATGATTTACTTCAGATCACGCTTCAACATAGGCGTAGACGACATTACTTACAAGAGACATCTCCATATCCCCAAGCCGAAGGAAGTGGACGCGCTGGAACACGGAGCCACTGTGAGGACATAATCCAGCTTGGGTCGAATAGGCGCGTCCTTTCAATCTCTTCCCAACAGGCGAGGAAATCACTGTCTGTTATCAAGGAGATTATATAGGATAGAAATCAATAAAATCTTATATTAAACTCACATTCCATGACAAACTGGCCATCATCGCCGAAAATATGCCCAAGCTCTGGCAGCACTTCTAGCCATTCTTTCGTCCATTCCTTTGAGCCATCTGACCAAGGTCCCGTCCATTCAGATTCTCCCCAAGGATTCCGAAGAACGACGAATCGTTTGCCTTTGCATTCAACAGCCCGGAGAACAGAGTACGAGTGGCCGCCAATCAAGCCGTTCACAGTTAAAGGGACTACAGATCCACTTCTTCGCGTGTCAAGAGCTTGAAATCCGCAGCCGAAAAGACAGTCCTTGTTGGCCTTTCGAAGCTCTTCATTCCAAAATCGGTCGATGTCGAAGATATCCTACAAGATGTATTGTAATTAATTCTGTACCCACGAAAAAATATTGAATAGGCACTTTTGTCGAAATAACGCTTGATACACCTCTGATGCATCAACGGAATTGTAAGACATGGCGCATATTGATATGATTTTGGACTTACCCAGTAAGGTCTTCGACTGCTTCGCATGAGACTCCGTAGTCTAAAGCATTATAACTGCCATGTAGCTTGGCGAAAGCCTTCTCGATTAGAGGAACCCAAGTTTCTCCATGTGTCCCGGACCTTGCAAAGGATAATCCTTTACCGTTCTTCCGAGCAGATTTGTTGTAGGTATCTCTATCATTGTGGTATAGTTTCTTCTCCGAATGGTTAAGTTCATCGAACTTTGGAATGGAGGTAAAAAGCATGCTGAGCGCGGAGACATTTAGTTGAAATCGGGATTTTGGGTAAGAAACTTACTCGTCGATAATAACCGTAGACCAAGCGGAATCACGGAAGAAAATAAATCCATAGACGCCAACTTGTTCATCCCTCTAAACTCAAGAATAAGAAAGGCATCCATTATGGAGGTCTCATGTAAACCTACTGCAACGCAGAACTTTTCAATTAGATGTGGGGCTGTGGACATCGTCGCAAGTGCAGATAGGAACCAACAATCCTCCAGCTCTCCCTGAACGATATCGTTTGAATCGGCTCCGTCGACAAAGAACTGGGGATTCTCGAATATTTGGGTAACACGTTGGACATCTGACGGATTATATCGTGGAGGCTTGAGTCCGTGCAAGCATCGATCTTTGTCATTCTCGAGATCGAATTCCACGTCTCTATATGAAAAATACAATTTTAAGAGGTTGAGGACATAGAAGGCACGTAAAGTACCTGAATTTACGATTTTTCGCTCTACAATCTTTTGATATCTGCTCCACCGTCTTCTGACAGTCTTCCAATGCTTTCTCTAGCTCTTTCGTGACGAGAAGGGGAGGACTCTCCCGTTGAAATGATGTGTTAGAAGCAAAGCCCCGGCTGCCCACGAGAGACGTAAGCCAATTCATGGTGAGATAGGGCGGCTGGTGAGAGTGATGGGTACTGCTGGGCGCCGATGACTTGATATATGATTTTGGGCGCTTGTGATAGCGTTCGGTTCCCATGTTGGTGCATCATTTTCAGACTCAGAGCACGTTACTATGTGCGAGGGCGATCTGATGAACCTTGAGTTTAGAAAGCCAATGGACAACTCGACGACATTGTCAAGGCGAAACTCGATCCTTGACGTTGATCAAGGATGATCGTCAACTTTCACGGAAAGGAGTCCCTACCAAGTCCCTAGTAGGGGATAAGCCGATGTCTGCGGGATTAAGCATAGTTGGCTACACCCACTCTCCAGTGTATAAAGTTTACGTTAACTCTATATAAAAACATAGAGAAACCCTCGATGACGGGTCTGGCATCCAGGATCAGGGAAGATAGTTCCAGTTTACTCTAGAACTCGGAGTATAATTAAGGAGCATAAGCAGTGTGTATCTGGAAAGTAACGCAGGGGGTTAGAGATAGAAAAAGCAGTGTAAGATTGGGATCCTTACTTACGACCATCTCATCCTAGCATGGAGTACGATCTATTATTGTAATACTTCGCAACAAATAGTTAATTTCACAATCAACAACGGTTCCTGTGTCCGTTTGATGGAAGTAAATATCAGTTGTAGACCCGGATTAAGGTAACCAGGTTCACTCACAATATGCATTGAAGTAGATTACCGATTCTTCTGCTCCTTCAAGGCATACTACTGACTAGTAAGTACTAGTAGTACTCTGATCAGAAAAATGAGCTGAAGCTGGATATATTTGAAGTCGTCGGAGTTAGAGTAAGCAAGGTAAGGAGCGTCAATCGAGAGCGTTTGATTTTAGGCGCCAGCGCCCGTATTGTGATGTGAGTCATCAGAAACACCCGGAGACATAACGGCATGACCATACAGACAATGTGCTCGTGAACGCTCGTGTCTAGGGAAGAGTATATGTGGTAGAATTTGAGGGCCGACGTCTAGCCGTCGCACGCGAGAGCACAAGGAAGGCCTGAAGAAGCGAGTGAGAAGGCAGATATAATGGCGTTTGTGGGCTTAAGGCTGCCCTGGGGCACAGAAGATTATGATCCAGTTAGTCCAATGCGTAGGTCGAGATATACTCCTTGTCGGCGTAGTGAAACGGAAGCGCTCGCAATAGGCTCATAGACATTGTCGGAACGAGAGCAAATAGAAACTGGCAATAAGTAAAGCAATAGCTTATTAATCCATGTTGCAATACCTGTATGAACTTTGAACACCCCCGTTAATAAATACAACACCTCATATATTTTAACCGACGTCTGATGATAGACAAACCTAGAATAAAAGCCTGTCAGTGGTTTCATATGAAAAACAACGTACTCCATAGAAATAATGAATTGCCGTAAGATAAGACCCCAGTTTGAATGCTATTATCCATTCCCCAAAGCAAAGGAATGGATCTTCGAATCATGAGCGTATGAAATTCCCGATAATACCATTGAAGGCTCGAGTGGATATGAGAAACGCACATAAGTGGGCGTGTAAGTTCTCCGAGATCCGCAGTTTATATGATAAGCGCCAGAGGTGTCCTCCTGGTGAATTGAAAAAAACCATTGACGGAACCCGAAGGAGAGACACCGTGAGCAAATGCCTGACAAACGTCAATGCCGCTAAAGCGTGAACGGCGCCGCGAACTCAAGGCCGAGACACCAAGAGTTGAAAGGAGTTTAAGGCGCTTCAGAGGCGCTAATAGTGAATTGAGCCTGCTGCGCCTCCAAGTACACAGGACCGCCGCGGGAGCACGGTGAATAACGAAAATAGGAATCTTGAAAGCATCCACATTTTTTCAGGGAAAGGGGATATTAACAGATAGTGCAATTTGGGCAGAAGATAACGGCGGAAATATTCCACAGTGCCAATGGCGGGCGTGCTATGGGCGTGGAGGTGAAAACACTCGGATGATGGAGATGGAAGAGAGTCGGAATCACATTCGGGGAGCGGAAGAACGGTGATGAAAAAAATGTTTTCAGCACGTGACATAATCGCGTCGCGTGAGTGCAACCCTGCAAAGTTGATATAAGGAGCAAAACGCTGGATAAGCAATAAATAGAGTACACCAGCAGAAGCAGTAATAGTACACCACGTAACTAATAACTCGATAGCACAGGATATTACCACGATAGGTCGTGTAATGTGCAAACAAAAAAAAGAGAGAGGCGGAGCGAGTCGGAGACTAGAGAGAAAGAAGGAAAAAGTAAAAGGAGAGGAGAGTAGACTGTAGGTAGAGTATATTAGAAGCCGGGAAAGCGTTTGTCAATGAGAGTGTGCTGTGTACAAGCAGGAAAAGGGGGCTTTTGTAGTATTCGCCGTGAGTGATCGAGTAGAGGGAGCTGGGACCCTAGGATGTAGAATGAAAACCAGGGGATGAAAGTGAGGAAAAGATAACACACCGATGCAAGAACGCGAAAGGGGGTAGTAATAAGGGGAGGGGAGCGGAACCAACACACATACACACACACACACAAAAGTACGGGATCCACCCCTAGCCTACGCATCCACATCCATCTTTTGCCCCTCCCCCTCTTCTCCCAACACCCGATCCACACCCACGACCCTCACCTCTCCACGCATCATCACTGCAAGGGGCTTCCCCTCCCTCTCTCTCTTAGCCACCACTACCCCGCCCTCGCCCTCTTCTTCCTCCTCTGGCAGCCCCAGTACCCCGCTCCTCGGCGTATTATACTGCGACGCGAGGCTCATCGCGCCCATCTCGCTTACAATCGCGCCTGTCATCCCAGGTCCTGAGGCGAAGGGCGCGTACGTGCCCCCAGGGGTGCTCGGGATGC
Source organism: Nidularia pulvinata (assembly GCA_036937195.1). Lineage (NCBI taxonomy): Eukaryota > Fungi > Basidiomycota > Agaricomycetes > Agaricales > Nidulariaceae > Nidularia > Nidularia pulvinata. The sequence continues at coordinate 2,982 of JASFDH010002346.1, read as the reverse complement.
TCGACCCCCACGCGGTGGATGCGCCGGACCCAGGGAAGAACGGGGACGAGGGCGCGTCGTGCTCGTGCTCCTCGTCCGTGAAGGTGGAGGCCGTGCTCCCCCGCCGGTGTTGGTGCTGCTGCTGCTGGCCGTGGAGAAAGTCGTGCTCCGCGTCGGCGTCCATGTCGTCTTCGGCAGCGCCACGCTGGATGCCGACTGTGCGTAGGCGGCCGACCCATCTAAACGTGCACACAACATTGTCAGCCTCGCGAGAGTAGGAAGAAGAAAGGAAGAAAAGACTTACGCATCCGCCCGGTCCAAACTATCCTTTACCACCCCCGTCACGCCCCTCATCATATCCAAGCTCTCCGTCGCCAGCATCAAAATCCTCTGCGCGGCCGTCATCGCCGCTCCATGCGACACCACTGCCACCTGCCCTCCTCCCTGCCCTACGCCCTGCCCCTGCTGCTCATCCCCGACCTCGCTCCCCTGCCGTGAATGCCCATGCCCGCCATGGTGCCCATTCCCAGAGGATCCGATTGGCGTCATCCCTAGCACCGCCCTCGACATCCTAGGCGACACAGTGGGCGAGGCGGCGCGAGAGGATGCCCCAGAGCGAATGCCCTCAGAGCCGGCGCCGCGCTCGCGGTGCGGTGCGCGTCTGTTCGCGCGGCGCGTGGCACCCGTCCCCGACGCGGCAGCCACGCTCTCTCTCTCCTTTTCCCGCTCCCTATCCTTTCCCGCCGCACTCGCATCCAACCCACCCATCCCCATCCCAAAGCCCATATCCATCCCCCCCTCCCCTGCTCCAGGCCCAGAACCCGCCCTCCTCGCCCACCGTTGCGGCAGCTTCAAGATGAACCCCCTTACCCTCCCCCGCGCGGGCTCCGGCAGCGCGCCTCCCGCGTACTTGCTCACGACGTCGACGACCTGTCGGATGGTATGCACGATGTCGCGCCGGACGGCGTGGAGCTTGCGCATGTGCTCCGGAGAGATGGGTGGCGGGGGGAGGGGGAGGGGCTGGGAGGGGTTGTGTGGGGACGGGGGAAGCGGCTGCAAGGAGGCGGTGAATTCACGGAGGAGGAGAATTTGGGCATCGATGTGGGCGGTTGCGTACTAGGGGGGGAGGAGAGTTAGTGAGACAGTTGTAAGAAACCAAACTGCAGGAGTGGAGGCAGCGGTGAAGAAGAATCGGAGCATGACGCAGGTAATGAGAGGCGCGTCAGCAAGAGACGGCAATAGAGAAGAGAACACCGCAAGATTATGCACGCCTCCTTGAGAAGGACAAAACTCTGGGGAAGAGAGTATTATGCGCAAAGCGGAACGAAAAACGAAAAACGAAAGAAGAAGAATCGGAGGATAGGGCATAGTTCTATGAGAGGGAAAAATGCGCAAGGGAAGGAAGAAGAGTAGTTGATAGGAAATGCAAAACAAAACGCCAGAAATGCGGCGGCAGTGAAGCAAAGACGACGGTTCAGAGGCTCAACAGGAGGAACGACACGCGCATTGAGTGGGGAGAAAGCGAAAAAGGCAGCAGAGCAGAAGAAAGAAGAAAACCCCAGGCCAGGGAAGCAAGAATCCACCCACCTGCAGCCACTGCAAACAATACTTCAGCCGCTTCATGTTCTCCTCGCTCAGCGCGGCGCTCAGCCCGCCCGCCTCGAGGAGCACCGCCTGCCACCGGCTGCGCGTCGCCAGCTGCTGCTCTTCCCGATCTTGGTCCCCCGCGTCGGAGGAAGAGGCAGTTTGGTTTTGCTCCCGGGCGAGGGCTTGGCCTGTTATGCATGATAAGTGGGGATGGAGGGGGGAAGGGGGAGAAGAGGAAAGCAGACCTTCGAGCCAACTAGGCACACTACTGCCCCCTCGCTCATTCCGCTCCCGCTCCCTCTCCCGTTCTCTGCCCTTCCCATTCCCTTCATTCCCTCTCTCGTCCTCCCCATCTCTAGACATACTAACATCTCTCTCTCTAGACCACGTTGATTTTGATTTTCTATCCCTGTCAACAGGGAGAGCGGTGGATGTGGAGGGCGAGGTGGCGGTGGGTGAGTCCGCCGTGGTGGATGGGGCTGTGGTGGTGGTCGGGCGGCGGTATTTGTCGAACTGCGATGAAGATGGATTAACACATGGTGCAATATGAAGAGAAGAGAATGAGAACGGGAGGGGAATGAAGAAGGAAGAGAGCGGGAACGGGAATAGGAGTGCGAGTAAGAGGGGAAGGAAGAGTGCAGGGAGCGGGAATGGGGATGGGAATGGAACATAGGAAAGTGAAGAACGAAAAAATGAAAACGACAGTGTTTACGAGGACGGCGGCAGGATTTGCAGTGCGCCCAGCACACATGATGACATAGCCCGCCCGCCGGCCTCCATATTTTCACATGTCTGATCGCCGACGACGGAGGGCGGAGGCAAAAACAGCCCTCGAGGAGCGAATGAGCACGGGGGGAAAGGGTAAACTGAACATCCCTCCCAAAAAGTAAAAGTAAAAACAACGAGGGTACCGAAATAGAACGCCGTAACAAGCGGAAAACACAGATTGCAAACAAAAGGAAAATGGAGATTGAAAGGGAAGGGGAGAAGGGCAACGTACCCTATCTAACTGTCTGCACGCAAAATCGTCCAGCTCCTGCACGGGCAGGCGGTCAATGACGGGGCGCGATACGGCCTTGACGCTCGACTCAACCATCTGTGCGCCGTACTACACACCGATCAAAATCACATGTTAATCAGCTTCATAGTTTACAGTGAGGGTGAAGGGAGAAAAGGACCTTGACGACGCGGGAAGAGGCCTTGCCCTGCTCGTAGGCCCGCAGCGCAGAGGTGACGAGGGGGAAGTGCGAGACGCGGGAGACGAATTTGTCTGTTGTTGCGGTTGTTGCAGTGGAGGAAGAGGAGGGGGGGGAGGCGGCATCTTGGGATGTATACGATAGTGTTGAGGAGGTGGAGGTGGAGGAGGAGGGGAGGTTCAGGTTCGCGAGGGACGGTTTTGTTCGGGGTGCTGTGCAT
>JASFDH010002345.1:0-11202 GCA_036937195.1 Nidularia pulvinata | reverse complement strand
AAGAATTGCTCGAATGTGTATCTCACAGTGTAAGTGTTTTTCTAGGACCAGCATATCCTCCTTCTTGATAGTTACTTTGCAGATATCCGGAAACAATCAATCCGCAAACCGCAGTGCCAGCTTGGTCTTATCTCGACGTATCAGTTGAGTTAACACGGACTATTCTTGAAAGTATGCGAGACTTACCTGCCTTTCTCTGTACAGCAAGGCGATTTCTTCAACGTGACGGCTTCTAGTAGTCTGGCAGCAGTTGGTAATTATATCTACGCAATCAGTCTACGGTTCGCAGCACATAATGCTACTCCCTTGACAGAATCGACGTGCGCGTCTGCTCCGAATTCAGCTGCTTGCAAAAGTCTAGCTTCTCCTTCGCCCACGACCTCAGGTAAATTATATAACCTTTTGTCCTCAATTTCTGAGTTCATTGACGAATTTTACTAATTGAAACACGTTTTTGCTTCATTAGCCCTTAATTCCGGACGTAGCTCCAATGCAAAAAGTAGCAAACATGCGGTCATACCTTGGGCTATTATGGGAGTCACATCTGGAATTCTTGTCATCTTGCTTAGCATCTTGGGGTACTTTTTCTGGAGACGCCGGCAACGCGTACAGAAATTTGTCAGATCCTCTTCCTACAAAGGAGTGATGAACATAGTGAAACCCGCATCATCTGGAAATCGCGATGCTGTTATCGAATTTCCGTATGCACCTTTACCTGAAACTAAGGTAGAAATACGCCAACTTCAAGGGGGGCCCTCCAGAGTGTCGTTGCCGAGCGATCTTTATGTGAGTACTTCATCGCATCGCAAGTTTAGTGACATATATTTACGCAATTTGTTTACTAGGATCCGTCAGAACAGGCTTATTCTCCTGCCAAAGAATCTTCCGATATACATGCTGCGCGCAGAGGACCGTCGTTATTGGGACACGGCGAAGAAAGAGCACGGCGCACATCTCAGGGCCTCGGAAGATTAACGGAGGGAGGTCGGCTAACCCCTCTTCGACGGGAGTCAGCAGATTAGTAGTGATGGATGGAGAATACACGTAAACCACTCCATATGTTTGCGACAATTTTTTTTTGGGCACCTGGGGAATGGTACAGGTACCAGCCTCGGGTAGGGCTAAATGGACCATCAGGGACTTTAAGTAGACTACAAAGTGGATGTGAAGTAGTATACTGAAATACACGGAGCCGCAGTTTCATAACGACATCGACCTTCTCCAAGCACAGGGATTTGAAGTTTTGAAGTATAAATTCGTAAGTACTCCCATATGTCGAGTGCACGCTAAGAACCCTCAAGCGTGCGACGCGTCCCACTTCAAGTTCTATATGATCATGTGATATAACGCGTCCTGTCACGTCCAGCTTCGGCACCGTTTCGGCATGAGTCCATTGGTGGCCCAGCGTCCATTGTTCTCATTTCCTTCCATCATGTTGCCCTCGTCCCCGGCGAAGACTCCCTTGCCATCCTTTGCAGATTTCTCCCCTTTTGCTGAAATATCATCATCCCGTCTTCAAGCTCTTTATTCCGACTTTTCTCGCCAAAAACACTCAAATCCTACTTCCTTTCATGCTAATGTGGAATGGTGGCGAAAGACTCTTGAATTCATTGTTACCTCAGGACTACAGCAGCCAATAGAAGGGCTGGGATCTGATAGGCTTGTCTTTCATGCGAACCGCAGTCTCATCGAATGCTTGAAAATGCCTCGAGCAGGAAAGCCACTTGCGCTTGGTTCAGTAATTGTACGTCACTGCTGCACTTCACTTTTATGCGTATTGCTAACCAAGCGTTGCCCCAGAAAGTCTGAACTATGCACCTCCAAATCTTTGATACCCATTAGTGACTTCTTGAATGCACGGAAGTCCATATATGATCCGGGTTGGCTTCCTGTTCGGATTGCATCCTATGTCGTCGGCAGACCACTCTGGTGGGCCCTTGAACAGATGGGCGTCGTTGGTGAGGAGGGTATTATTAGCTCTGGGAGTCGAAGTCACCACACAGACACCAGCTGGTGGGGCGACTATATCTTTTTGTCACTGTTGGAGCGAGCGGCGGAAGCTGTCATGGAGATGCAGCAGGACAAAATGAGCAGTCCTGCAGATGCTCTTTATAGTTGGGATACCTTCAAAGCAGAATTTGCAGGCGTAGCTGGTGGAAATGAGGCATTGCGAGATGCCGACGCTAAAGTGCTTGTCAAATTCTTGGAAAGAGAAAAGAACGTTCTTAGCGTTGATAAAGAGGTGAGTGAACTTTTGGTGCCCGTCTCAGTCCCACTGACACGTTTTCAGGTGATTAAATTCGTTAGCCAGAACGCTTCAGTGGAACAGCGTATTATCTCTGCAGTTGATCGTGGTATATTGGAGCTAAAGACCGCGGTGCACCATCTTCATAAACAGCTAGAAGCATTCCATAACAAGATCGACGAGTAAATGACATGCTCATGTTTCTACTGCTCATATTGCTGACTTAATGATACAGATGCACTCGCAAGGCTTCGTCTGCGCTCCAACAAAAGCGCAAGCCAGTAGCATTGAGCTATATCCGCTCACGAAAGCAACTCGAGGAACTTGTCAATAAGCGGTTAGGCTCCTTAAGCACGCTCGAGGCGACCTTGATAACAGTCGAGACTGCTGCTGCTGATGTGGAGGCAAGTATCCTCGTTAGTTGATTCAAGCATTATCTGACTTTCATTTAAAGATCATGAAGACGTATGAATCCTCTACGGCAACATTGCGTGCCATATTAGCACATCCTTCTCTTCAGCGGTCGAGTATCGACAAGACAATGGAGGCGCTTGCAGAGGCAAACGCCGACGCTCGTGAACTTGATGACGCCGTAAGAATCAGCGGCGATGTTGCCCTCGGCATAGAGTCAGGTATAGACGATGATGAGCTGGAGGCAGAGCTCCAGACGCTGGCGCAGGAGGCTGAAGCTGAAAAGAATGCTGAAGACATTCGTCGGAAGCTAGAGGAAACAACGAAGGTGCCGACCGAGACACCGGTTCAGAAAGAGACGACGAAGGTTCGAGAGCCTGTAGTTGCTTCATGAAGTGACTCTTGAAGTTTGATATTCCATACACCACGGATGGCAAATATTACCCGCATTATTGCTCTTGGACTTGATGATCTTACGCGCAATGCTTGCAATAGAACATGGATCCTTTTAAATAATCTACGAATACTAATTTGACTGCCACCAGTAGTTGTATGGATGGAATATGTAAGACCCAATATCGATTATGAGAAGTGTCAAGTGCCGTCCCCCATGCAAAAAGCGTGCAGCAATCATGGAAAATCGATCGATATCGAAGAATACTTAATACACTTATGCTGACATGCGATACAAATTATTTTACCAAGCAAGTTTATAAATGTTAGAGATTTCCAAATACCCAATTAATCATTTGTGCAAGCTTCATTACATATTGCTAGTAGCTACAGTCGTGTTTGTACAAACTAGTTGAAGTCGTCATGATCATGAATTACAAGTCAGAGGCTTAGACTTTGTTGTTAGACTGGCCGAGGCCAACAGCGTTCTTTGCCTTGTCGACAAGGGAGTCCTGAATAAGAAATTAGAAATTAGTCAAAGCACAATTAATAGCGAAGAATAGCTGACGAACCTGGTTATGGTTCTGGTTTCCGCTGAGGGTATCGCCGGCCTGTTGGGTGGTGGACTTGTGGCTGCTGGGCTCCATGGTGGAGGCAGCAGAGTCCGACTTGCCCTTCACAAAGTCCCCGGCTTGCTCGACAGTGCTCTTCTGGGAATCGGGCTGCACAGAATAGAAAGCAGATCAGGGTATCGTTCAACAATAAGTCGTGCCAAGAATTGAACACACCTTCAAAGCAGCTCCGGCCTTGTCGGTGAAAGATTGACGTCCAGCTTCAGACATGTTGATTATAATAAGTTTAGAGGTCTATATCGAAGTCGTAAGAAACAGAATGACGATCGTGGATGTATGAGGGGACTAACTGGTTGTTTAGAGAAGAGTTGTTGTGAGGATGAATTGATGAGTGCAACTTGCGGTTTCAGAGCGGCTTATATAGTATTTGAAAGGGATTTCGGAGGAGTTTTGGAGGAAAAGACGGTGACGTAGCGTGACGCGTCGCGGGCAGCAAATGACGACGCCGCGACGAATGCATGATGAGGACCCCACATTCGCATATGGTCTTCGTCCTTGGCTGGTCTGAGTAGGCTAATCTGAGACACAGCAGCCGGCCGCACCCACATAGTTGTTCCTGCACAAGTTGGAGCCGGTAATCAATGGGGCGGTCACGTTACGGATGATGGGACTCACGGAGCGCGTTAATTGTTTTCAGCTACATTATTGAACCTTATTGAACCGAACCCCAGTACCAACGCAATAGTTCCTGAGCATCTGGGTATGGACGGTGCGGCTTGAAGCTTGAAGCTTGAATGTTGAACGCGACATTAACAGGATGATCAAGGCAACATTCAGTGGCAGGCGTTGTTTGCCCAAACCTTCTGTGCCAAACTAGTGACGCCACGGGCGATCGCACTTGGTAATCGGATCATCGTCGTCGATCCGAATTGGACTTTGCCTCCGGACATCATTATTGACTTGAGCTCATCTTCACCTCGCGTCGGATTGAACAATTTTTGTCTCATACTGAATAAAAATGGCGCCGATAAGACTGCGGCATCCAAAGGGCGTCACATCCATCCAAGCTGTCTTCGATTCCGATGATTTCACCGTTCAAGATCTCCAGCAGGAAATCTACGCGGCCACCGATATCCTTCCTTCACAACAGATATGTACGCCATGGCGCCTGTTCTCATGCCTAGCTTTGTTTATGATTTCCATCACTAGTGAAATCGGGATACCCACCTCGAGCTCTCACCATCATCCCCGAACTTCCCCTTTCTAGTCTTGGTCTGAAGGCTGGCGAGCAGATCATCGTCGCTGAAGCATCCGCACCATCGCCTGCTGCCCCTGCACAAGGACAGCCTGCGAGGACTGCTCCTGTTTCACCCCCAAGGCAGGCACCGGTTTCCAGCAGCAGCACAAGCTCGCGTCCCTCTGCACCTCCCGCACCGCAACCGATATCCGCAAATGATAGCAAGCCAGCCTCTGTTGATCTCGAGGGGGGTGTTCTTCTGCACCGGGTGCGTTAATTACTTCTTCACTGCGGGCAAGGTTGAGATCACCTCACCTTCAGATAGTGCCGGACGATAATTCATGCCTCTTCTCTTCCGCAGCTCTGGTCTTTGAGCAGAGCATCGATAAGGCCTCTCAAATGCGCAAGAGTGCGTTCTAGTCACCTTCAAAGTTATGACAGTACAGCCGACGTTGCCCGCTCTGTTTGTAGTTGTCGCTGAAGGCATCCAGAAAAACCCGGAAACGTACAACGAGGCCATCCTGGGGTATGTTGTTTCTAGTTCAGGTCCTCGTGATGTCTAGGGCTTATTCCTCATCAGCATGCCCCCTTCTCAGTATATCACAACAATTCTCAAACCAAGTACCTGGGGTGGCGCGATAGAGCTTGGTATTCTTGCTGCGCACTACCGTACAGAGATTGCGAGCATCGACGTAGAGACTGGGCGTATCGATCACTTCTCCCCAGGAGAGGATGGCGGCGGAGGGATGCGCTGTATTCTGATTTATTCCGGCATCCATTACGATGCAGCATCGCTAGCACCGATGGCGGATGCCCCAGCTGAATGGCATCAGACTTTATTCCCCGTGGTACTTCTCCCTTTTTGCTACCTTGCCCAATTATCATTATTAATCTTCCAAGCAGCAATCATCGAACGATGAATCAGATCCTGTTCTTCTCGCCGCGAAAAAGCTCGCAGACATTCTCCGTTCGAAGAAGGCCTATACCAATACTGCAACATTCGATCTAAAGTGCGAGGTGTGTGGAGAAGGGCTGAAGGGGGAGAAAGGCGCCCGCGCACACGCAGAAGAGACTGGACACACACGGTTCGGGGAGTATTAAGAATAATTGGTGGTAACCGAAAAAATACTCGGAGAGAGCCTTTTTGTTACCGGTATACCTGTTCTATTAGCAAGAAAAAGTGATATATTTGTATGCTGGATCATGGGACATCTTCCTTGAGCCATGCTCCTGTTGTAAGTGAAGCCTATGTAACAGTAAGCCCCATACCTAGATTACCGTAGGTCATAACGCTCCTTCAATCTCCATCACCACGGGGCAATGATCCGAGGCACCATAAATCTCACTCCTAATCTCACACTGAAGGAAATGAGCAATGCAGACCAACGACTTAAAAAAGGAGAGCAATGCACCATCTTTACACGGTCCAGCAGCCGCTCACTCACGACAACTAAATGGATATACAAGATTCAATGAGCTGGTTGTTCGGATATAAAAGACGTTAACGTACACATATCAAGCCTCCAGCCAATGCCCTTTGCTCTGCAGTTGAAACGATATGAGAAATACGTGTAATGTTTGTCTGAAGGATGTAGATGGCGCCAGGCATCAATGAACTTGTTTGCTTTCACGCCTTCCGGAGGATTCAGGATATTCTTGTAGGCAGTTGTTTCAGCTTCAGTATATCCAGGGGTTTTATTCCAATTCGTCTTCGGGTTCGTGAGGTCTTCAAAGGCCATCAGATGAGAGCAACAAAGTTTGGGAAAATGACAGGACTTACCGAGTTCAGTAGGCGCAACGTTGAGGTCTCCAGTCCATATGACCGGCTTCTTCTCGTCAAGATCTCGAATGTACTTTTCGAAGTGTTCATTCCATAACTTCTTCGCATCCAAGGTCTATGGAAATGGTGTGAGATATTGGGCAGTTTGCGCTATGGGATGGACGCTTGACTTTACCTTCAGCCCCGTGCCAGCATTGACAACATATGTACCGACGAAATAGCAGCTTTCGAATTCAAGGGTAATGATCCTTCCTTTTACGGAAGTGGGATCCGGGTGCCCAGGAAGAGTCTGCGTCATGGAGAGAGGCTTATGCTTCGAGAGAATGGCCGTCCCAGCTGAACGAAAGGATGGGTAAATATGAGAGAAGCAGAGTGTGAGGACTTACAGTATGTCTTTTTGTCTGATATTGACCAGTACGAATGCGGGAAACGCTCCTTCAACGCTGGGTCGGCGGGCACGTCATTGACCTAACTATGTAAGTACACAAACAGGTGGAGGCAATAGTAAGATCCAAACCTTAGTTTCTGTGAGCACTAGAATATCGGGGTCTTCTGCTTCCACATAATACTTAAATCCCTAGAGTTTAGACGCGTCAGCGCGTCTTTATTCAATTTTGACGCGACATACCTTCTTTTGACTCGCCGCCAAACCACATATATTCCATGTCGCGAAGCGCAGCGCGCCAGGAGTCCGAGGAGGGAAGTTAATGTGAACAGGCAGAACTTTGTTTGTAGGTTGGGCGCCCTCAGAAGTGGGAGTATCCGAGTCGGCTGCCGCCTTTGACTTTTTCGCTGCTGGTTTTGTAGAAGGACCAGCTTCGTCGTCAGATTCGGCGGAAGCTTTGCGTTTCGGCGCTGCCTTCTTGGGAGGCATGGTTGAGGTTGTATGAGAAACAGAAAAAGGGCTTTGTTGGCTCAGCAGAATAGGGAGCTCAAAGAGAAACGATGCAAGCTGCCGTCGCAACAGGTGAGTTGGTGGCCAAAGAGCAAGCGGCATTTCAATTCACTGCAAATCGGGACAATTTGAATGTGCGAATTTGCTTCCGCGAATATGCACGTGCCTGAGCACGATCGAGATCGATCGCAAAAGTTGAACCAAGAATTGGTTCAAACTATAGTAAACAGCTCCATCGAACAAAGCAAGTTCAATTTTCCATCCTTTCTTTATCAATTATCTTTTGCAGGTCTCGGTACGTTCTCCACAATGTGACCTTAGTGGTCCTCTGAAAGCGTCTTTCCCTAGAATTTTTCTTAAGAGCTGCCTGGAGCACGCCTTACACCACCCCGCTCTTCCTAGAGCAAGCCTTATAGTTTCGTCAGATGCTCACGCATCGCGGATTTTCTGCCTGGATAGAGGTCGGCGAAAAGCGTGCCCCGGAGTATTTGGTAGCCGTGGACTCGACAGCTCATCAGGTATCTTGTTGGATTCCCGGCGAGGCAGGTCAAGTGCGTACAAAGTATTTACTGTCCAGAAGATATCAGGCCAATTAATTACCCTTTGCATTGAATAGACATTTAGCGTGTACTGGAGAGATCATGGAGGACGCGTTGATACCTGCACCTTCATAACACTCGACGGATATGTCGTACCGGGCCGCTTTCTGCGAGGCCAAGGAATTGGATGGAGAGGAGGCGTCAGAACATCCGACACGACGGAAAGACCTTTTATGTTCCAAAAGGTCGAAGAGAATGGTACTGTTTTCACTGCATTCAATGTCCATGTAGATTTTTGCAGCTAATGTGGCATTGGTAATAGTTGCATACACGAATCCCCCTGGACAAGATGTATCCAAAGACATTGGAAAGATCATACTGCGCATCAAGCGAATCCGAATGGTTTCAGGACATCCTCCAAACCCAGTCCAGGAGCTTCCAGAACACGTTGTTAGAAATCTTAAAGCAGGAGAACTCCGAGTAGGGTGAGATATTCCTTGCTGTCAATGTGGCAAATCCTCACTGAGGCATGGGAAGTTTCGGCGATGAGAAGCCTTTCTACAGCCAGTATAAGTCGACCTGGTCCGTGGAGGCATATCACGACGACGAAGACGAAACTGGCTCGAAGCAGCCAAGCACGTACGTGTCGTTCGTCTTCAGATATAGGTCCCGCGGTAAGCCGATCCTGATGGCTTTAAGTGTTGGAGTGTTGATGGCCAGTATTAGAATTTCTCGAGGCACAGGGGATTATCGAGGAGAAGAAGCCCGAGAAGAAACTAGAGAAGAAACCCGACACGAAACTTGAGACGAAATCTGAGAAGAACTCTCCTGTCAGAGAACCTGTTCGCCGAGTTGCTAGCGTCCCTCCTTGCATCTCGTTGTTGTCGCCAAGTCCTAGCCCTCACAAAAAAGTGCCAAAGACGAAGCCGGCGCCCACGTTCTATCGCGCAGTTAGTGATATTCATGAGGTCAAAGATTGCATTATTCTCATGAGATGTAACCCAGGGTCCATACCGGCTGCGAAGACCTTCAGCCGATTTGCGACGCACAGTGAGCTGGAGACTTACGGGTACGGAAAGGAAGACCACGCGTACATACGAGGAAGGCTATACCGACTATCCCGGAGAGACCTTATCTCCGTTCGCCGATATTGTGGTGAAAGATGAAGCTGGAAGCGGCACCAGTGGACCAGATACCCCTACCGAAAGCAGCTCCGACTCTTACCCCTTGGAAAATAGTCCCAATTATATCTACGACAGCACTTTCAATCCGAGTTTCGACTATGCGCAACTTGATGGAGAGATGGTCTCTCCGAAATTTTTCTGAATGGCAATGCGAGAAGCTGGAGTTTCCTTGATTCTCCTATAAATGATAGTTATTGTACATGTACTCACGTTTATGTATCCATCTTTGCAATGCACAAATTTATGATGATTTCATAGTAGATCGACGTCTTCGAGCAACATAGGATAAATCTCTTGACAAGCCTTGCCCGTAAGCCTGGTGTGAACGGATGGATTCAGATGCAAGGATAGAGATTGCATAGGTTTTCCTGCTTGGTCAACGGACATCTCTGACTCTGGCGGCAACTTGGAGGTTGAAAGTAACAATAGATTTTTGGAAATTTGGTGATGTTTGGATTAGACGTCTTTAGGATTATCGACGCGTGAAACCACGTGTCACTCGCGTTGTTCTCCGACTTCAGTTCAAGACGTGGACTCCTGGTTGCTTCTCAAGCTTGCTGCTTTGATTGAACTTGGATTGGGATCATAGCCTCGAACCGTTCAGGAATCTGAACGTGTCTCTGCTGTGTATCTCGCCACAAGACGCTCGCAAGAAAAGGCCCTTCTTCAGAATTTCAATTTAGCCAAACACACTGTTTAGCTGGGCTCGACGTTATATACTATTAGCTGGGTCTGATGACACAGCCCCTTCCGTCCCCTGGCATCGCTTTGTATGTTTGGCCAGGTCAATGGAGTCTTCCATCGTTCGACCCATTGTCGTTGGCTGCCGTGCTATATTTACAGCTAGCGATTCCTGGCAAATTTAGTCTTGTGGAATGCAATAATCCAGATCTGTCCCCAACTGGTAGGTGAGTCACAGTTCGCCTTTCAAATTTCCTGACACGCAAGAAATTTAAATCTAGGCCAGCTTCCGTTTCTCGTACACGAACAACAATGTATAGCTCCGTTTTCTGCCATCGTAAAATACGTTTCGAATCTCTCGAATACGGATAGGACGAGTTATCCCGATGCCAACCTTGACGAATCTTTGAGCATTGCGGAGAAATCCCAGAAAATTGCATGGTGCGCACATATCGAGTCTCATCTTGGAGATCTTATTGTATGTCTTTACGTTAGTATTTCGTTCAACGTCCTGATTATTCTCTCGTAGTATCATATGCTATACTCCTCGCAACAAAACTGGGAAGGCCTAACACATCCAATGCTGGTATCGCTGTTTCCCGTCCCACAGCGATACTATGTACCAGAAAGAATTCGGAGCTCATACAGACCTCGGTTAGATGCCGCTGGTCTCTGGAATCTGCCAGTTCCAGAGAAGGAAAAAAAGCTGTCTTTCAAGGAGTCGGCAAAATCGAAGGAGGACGATAAAAAGAGTATATTTCTCCAGGCCTTTGAAAAGGAGAAAGTAAGGCCACTCTTTTTCTTACTTTTCATGCGTCTAATCTTGTTCTAGGTGTTAGAAAAGGCAAGCTCGGTGCTTGATATCTACATACGTCTACTGGGAGACACTAAGTATATCTTCGACAATAGGTAAGCCTCTCCTCTATAATTTACTTTATTGAAATGTACTTTGTATAGGCCAACCACCCTGGATGTCCTTCTGTCAGCGCATGTCTTGCTCCTACTGAATCCTCCGTATCCCGAACCTCTCTTGAAGGATCTCATCTCTGAAAAGTATCCCAGCCTTGCTTCTCACGCACACCGAGTCCACACGCGCACTTTCCATGAATCATTCACTCCAATAGCGACGACCTCTCAGCATTCATCGTTGCGTGCTCTCATCCCACCTTGGAATGTGTGGAAGAGGAGCCGTCAACGAGAAAAGACGGCGGAAGATCTCCACTATGACCGGATGAACTTAGGCTTCTTTGGCCTCGCACTTGGTT
>JASFDH010002344.1:0-11203 GCA_036937195.1 Nidularia pulvinata | reverse complement strand
CTCAGAACAGGGTTATCTATATTCCATATTCTAGAATGTTCCATGTTCTAGAATGTTCCATGTTCTAGAATGTTCCACATTCTAGAACATTCCATAGATGAAGTATATTCCATGGGTCAAGTATATTCCAGGAATATAGTGAACCCTGACATATACCCTGAATTTTGATCAAATGTGCTCAAATTGATGGGATCCCAGTCTGTGTTATATTGTCAAGACCCAACCATGGCCAGACAAGTAGGACAATACAGCCAAGAAGCAAGTCCTATGATACCTAGGGATGCTAGACAATGTAGGACATTAGCTTCAGCTTATGTGCTGTGCCACCCACTATCCTAGTCCTATATTTTGAGTAGGAGGTAAAAGAACAATTATAAGGATGAACAACAAGAGCTCAGCTCATCAGAGAGAAACAATGGTTTGGCTGATGATTGGCTGAAGGCTGGCCAGAGTGGCTGAAGTATCAGATAAGGGGGATTGTATCAAGCCAGGAAGTGGATTGGCAATACAATTAACAAACTGAAGAAATACAGTTTGAATACTACTACTCCTATAGATAAGCTATTGAATACTAATCCAATTTGAACAAATGAAGCATGTGGAAGTAGAGGTCAGATTATAACTAATATGTGGCAAGAGGGTCAGATGAACAGAGGACATATGAATATTAAGAGAGCTAACTGAAAGGCTTTGTGGAGATGAAAGATAATAACTTGAATGAGACTAGTAGATAATGAAGACTAGTAAATAATGAAGACTAGTAGAGAATGGAGACTAGTAGAAAATGAAGACTAGATGTGGAATATCTGAAACATGTTGTTGGCCATAGTGTGGCTGACACAGCCAAAGCTTGGCTGTGAGGACTTGGAGTTTGTGATGAATTGGGGTGTCAATTTTCCAGGAGGGAAAATCCATTGTAAAATGCTGTGTAAACTTATCCATGTTTCAATGTGTTTTTCCTCAATTTTTCCTCCTGCAAAATAGTGGGGTGTCAGCAGTGTGATAAAAAATCAAAATTTTGACTGAATGTAAAAATATCCAGATGTTTGTTTGCCAAAATAGAGTGAACCAAACATCCTTCTAATCTAAGAACTATGTCAGTTACCTCCAGTCTCCAAAGGATGAAACTTGAATGGAACCATTGTATGTTCCTTCAGCAAGTGCTTCTGATTTTATAAATTTTCATTTTATTCTTGACAACTCTTGCAATGCAACAGCAATTTCCATATGGCATTTCCTATGTTGAAGTCAAGGTGAAGTAATTGAAGCTTTAAACATTGGTCATCACTTACAGCTATTGCCAGATACAGTGTTTGACTGGTCAGTTGTATGCTAAAGATTTGTTTGCCATACTATGCAACCAAAAATAAAGGCTCTGCATTTTTTTTTTTTACATTTATCTGTAGCTGTACATCTATAAAATTAGGATATAAAATTAGAAAGAGATTGAAACAGATTTTCTGGACTTATGCATCTCTGAAGTTGAAAAGTTGAAATCCAGCCAAATCAACTTGAACTTTGATGACAAACTTCTTATCAGTTTACTCAATTAGGTAAATATTGTAATTATGTAATAATCCAGGATCCCACTTTCCTCCTGAACTGTAATTCATCTGTTTCTTAACAAAATTCCAATGGATTTATGTAATACTTGTTGAAGTATTGACAAAGAAAGGTGTTGAATTATTAATATGAAATTTCATATGCACAAGTGCAGTTCTGGTGTGCTCATGTCAAAATACACTTTTGATGAAAATGACCAGATCAAGGATTCCTGAGCCCAAACTTTCCAAACCTGCTATTGCAACTTTTCTGCAGGTTTCCACTATATTCAAAAGGTATTTCTTTAAAGTAGAATAGTCAGATAGCCCCAGCAATCAATCTCATTGAGAAAAGCCCTACTGTACAAATGACTTATGCTGTACAACTGACTATTCAAACCCTGTATTGAGCATGAATTAAACATGCTGGTCAGATTATATGATTGAATAAAAGGAAATAGAATGATGTTGTGGGCATATATGAATGAGTGTGTGTAGGGATATTACAGTTGTGTAAACTAGAGTCCAGCATGTACAGCCTACTGAATCAAAAGGCAACAGAGAATATAAACAACACAACCATCATGCTTAAATTCTGTTTTTTTCCATATGTGTGCAGATATAATTTCATGACATTCAAGACACAGGCAAAAAGGGACGAACACCAAGGCAACCACAAGTAGTTGTCTAGACACAATTAGCAATTTCAGGAAGCAAAGTTGAGGGTACTGAAAAAGGCTCATTAACTAGTTAGCATAAATTTCACTGCAAGATCTCAGCATACATGTCACTACTACCAGATGTAAAGCACATCTTTTCAAGTGCCTTTGGAGATGCTGATGAAAAAAAGAAAGTCAGACCCATGGAGGAGAGATCTTCTTCCTTTGCTATACTCTAGTTGACCAGAATTCTGAGATTAAGAAGGATGTAGAAAGTAGAAGCAGGAACACAAAGTGCAGACAAAAGGGGCAAAATCTTGGATCTACAAGTGTGTGGCCATTGTATCATTGATAGATCACAAAGCTAATATCCAGCTGCCAGCAGGAAAATACCAGCCTGACCTCCAACAGCATGCAGCAGTTGTAGGGGTTCCCTGTCCATGAGGTAAGTCTTGTCTTTTCCCTATGCTCTGGATTTGTGACACTAACACTTCCTATAATACATAGGGCACACTGTCACTCTGCCTGTCTCTCCAATCTCAGGCAGCCCCACTGGTGTTTGGTTGCATTGTGCTACAGCTGTGGTAGTGCAGGCTGACAAATTAGATAGCAATAGATTAGATGCAAAGATGTGCCACATAGAGTAGATCAGGATTTCACTGCAGGACCATTGCCATGCCAGTGTTGGTATGAAACACTATACATTGACTGCTGGCACTGGCACAGGCACCCATCCAGATAGGGATGTAGACACACCAGAGACAATCCACACTTACATTCACACTTTAGAGGATTTGTGCAAATAGCCACAAAGCCACTGGTGGCTTTCTGGCTATTTGTACAAAACCCTCTATTCAACAATTCTGTCTGGTTCCACTGTGTCACAAACTGTGCCAGCTGCTTGCTCTTGCACAAACTCTCACAGCCTAGTGCACTTGCAGTCACTCTGCACCCTGACTCACCCAATATCTACCATGGATAAGTCCAGGTCTTGTCCACCAAGTTTGCCAACAACTGGGGTGACATTGTATGGATTTTCAAGGAACCAGAGGAGTGCCCTAAGAGAGGTGTGACCTTCTTCAGATCAGCAGCACTTCATTAAGGGAGGGTAAATCCTCTACATGCTTCTGAGATTATCCATCCTTACCCTCTTCACTCCCTACAGTGCTACCAATTCAAATGTGAACCACAGAGTGGCTCATGGATGTTTGCCTACTTCACTGCAACAGTGCTGATAATAGCAGTAGCTAACTCACTACCAATGCCTCCCTACCCATACCTGCCATCCAAGCTCCCACTCAATAGATGCTATTATAGCAATTCTCATAGAAAACCTTGTGCTATTAGCACTTGTACTCACCTGCTGGGCTAGTGAAAGCTCCAAATGACACTATCCACCAGCCTCATCCTCTTGAAAGCTGCCAGCCAAATATTTTCAAGTAAATATTTCCCTTCACATGCAATTACTAGTACAATCTTCCTCTGCATGTGGTTTGTCACTGAACTCATGAGTTAGAACCAATTACCACTACTAATTTCCCTCACATCCCAAACCTTCAAGTTCAGACATTTCAGAGAGGCTTATGTTGTGGAATCCAAATAACACCTGCACAGGGAGCAAACCAAATGGCAAAGACAGTCAGTATGTTGAATGCAGCAGGTTCTGTTGGTGGGTGTTGTTGTAATTGGCACTGACAACTATTCATAAATATGTGGTGATGTCTTCCATAGTATATTCACCCAATTGCAGCAACACTTTGATTGGAGCAATCACTACAGCCAGTGCCCTGGCACAAAATAGCATGAAAGCTAAATTCCAAGAGATTTGTGGTTGAAGGAAGAAAGGCAATATTGTCAATTGATCAAGAGCTCTTCTCAAATCAACTAGATATCAGAGATATCCATGCTTTCTGTTGGGAAGTATCTATCCCTCCTGATAACAACTCCTTCCACTTCCAATTGAAAAAACAGCCATAGCAATATAGAAGGCACATCCAATGAAAGCTACAACCTGTGTGGTATGATAGCTGATTAAATCAACAGCACCTGAGGAAATATGCAAAACATACCCTACTGAACAACCCTACTCTCCACCAATAATATTGATCTGTCAACAGTGTGCCATCCATGGGAGCAGCCACAAGACTTCCAAAAGCTAGTGGCAGATTTGTCAAGTACAGAACTTAGTTAAATAAGGTTGACATACTGGCCAGTGTGAGTCCTACTCCCACTCAGATCCCAATTTCAGAATAATGGTTTGCAAGATTGGCAAACATAGGTGCTTGAAGCACAATATCTACTCAAATATTTTAGCCTCATAAATGTGCCTTTATGCCAGACTATTCACTGACTCATGCCAAAAAAAAAAGCCAAAAAAGACTGAAATAGCAACTATGCTCACTACATCAGAAACATCGACCATGGAGAATATAAGTACCCCACAGGATACTGCCAACATGACTAATAGATTTGCAACACTGAACAGAGCAGAAAGAAATCTGGAAGTGATATGCCCAATAAAAGATGAGCCATTCAGTATCACAAGCTATCGAGAGTTGCAGATCATTAGGGCAAATGAATTAACAGAAGGCATGCACTGAGTAGAAAGCAAATTTCTCACTAACTCCATGCCTCACAGCATCTAGTTGCATGTAAAACAATGGAAAGAAAAGCCCTGAGATGAAGAAAAGAGAACTTGGAGAAACAGAATGGAATAGTATAAGTGAAAACCACAGATACAACAAGTTGTCAGTTTTCATACCCAAATGAAAAACACATATATGGTTTATCTTTTGAAAATTTGACCAGCAATTCCCGCACATTAGGGCTTGTCTTTGGAGGTGCCAATCTTGTCCGCATAATATGACATGATATGAGAAGAAGTCCAGATATTAGTCCAGCATGAGCTCAAGTAGCCTTTGCAAAGCCAAGAGTGTAAATGGTGTTGTTGAGCACTGTGGGGTGGAATATTGCGCCTGCTGAGGAACCAGATGCAACGATAGTCATAGCGAGACTTCTTTGCCTCTGAAAATAATGAGAGATCACAGCTATTGAAGGCACATAAAGCACTCCCATGCCGATTCCGGCGCCTAAGCCTTGCAATAAAAACACCTATCGTGTGACAGTAAGGTTCAAAAAACAATGAATAATGGACTGAAATAGAGGGTAACTGACTTGATAATATTCATCCTCTTTGGTCAACATGAAAAGGGAGAAGCTTATTAGAAGTGATGTGCTCCATAATAAAGTATAGCTAAAATGCATGATTTGGACTCATAACAGCACTGGGTGAAGCCGGAATAGAGCTTACAGATATCCACGATCATATATTTGCCCAGCAATTAGTCCACCGCCGACAACGAGAAAAGTATTGACACTCCCGATCCATCTGTAAATATCATTTAATATGACGTCATTCTGGGCTTGCCCATGGTAAACCTACGAGATGGTTGAAGGCCAATAAGAGGTGAGATGAATACGGACGCAATAGTCTGGAAATATTCTTAGCAATGATAAACTTTATCATCAGATAATTAATATTTACCTTGAAAGACACCTAATGAGGTACTATATCTGTAAGGAGAGAAGATTCGATGAATAAGGATTGTAATTTCCTATTATGCACATATGGGACATCATAGACATACCCAAATCCACAGAACTGGATGAAGAACCTGAATTGTAATTCCAATTTTTAGCCACTTACACACACATTAATAGGACTCACGCGCCAGCAACAGTTGCCCATGCTCTGAAGCCTCCTTCGGGGAATGGAGAAGGGGGTGCTTCCACGGAGTCTGGCTTATCCATAGAGATGATTGTATCAACAACGCCGTCCTTTTTCCCATCTAAGCTTGAATTACCGTTTGCTACATGCATCTTGGAGAGGTCAGATGAGTCAGCAATACCTTGGTGAAATGGTGTAAAGAAGCTGAGTAGACGGTGAATTGCTACGCTGGACCCTATGGAGTCCAAGTCAACAGTTTATAAGCCCAAGAAACCTAAATATAGCCCAGGAGCCTGAGCTCGGAATCATACCCTCATTTGGCATCCCGTAAATGCGAACGGTCGGCATCTATAGCTATGTACGCATTAACTTTCAACTTTATTTCCATACCTACACATTTCTTCAAATTACTAAGTATCATCCCGCCGTCGGCGATGTTCGATTTTTTGAGGCTATCCGAGCCTTTCATTGATCAAAGTGAGCCACAGAGTGGAGCCGGACTGTACATGCAATGTACAATTTCGGCTGTTTGGGCATTCCAGCTTATGCGGCAACTGGAGTTGAGGGCGTTTTGGATAAGTCAATTCCCATAGGTCACGGAACAGTCGGGACTCACATATATCCTGAACCTTGATTAAGTGCCTTCGAATTGATTGGGTCCAGGTTCGTGTTCTATGGGGGTTAATGAAAATCCGAAACTTGACCGGGAGTAAAAATATCCAGGTACTGGTTTGCTAAAATAGTGCAGACCAAATACATATCTAATCCAAGAACTCTGTCAGTTAACACCAGTCTCCAAAGGGTGAACTTCATGAAACCATCGCATGTTCCTTCAGCAAGTGTTCCTGATTTGCGAATCTTTATTTTTAATCTCAACAGCTCTTTTCGATGCAACAGCAACGTCCGTATGGCATTTCCTATGCCGAAGTCAAGGCGAAGTCATTGGAGTATTCAACATTGGCCATCACTTACAACTATTGAGCACGAATTAAACAATCAAATGGTTGAACAGAAGGCAATAGAATGGTGTTATGTGTATATATAAACGAGTGTGTGCACAGGCATTATAGTTGTGCAAACCAGAGTCCAATACGTACACCCTAATGCATTAAAAGGCGACAGCACATATAAACAGCTCAACCATCATGCTTAAATTCCATTTTTGCCATACCTGTGCAGACATAAGTTCATAATATTCAAGATAAAGACGAAAAGGGACGAACGTGGAGGCAATTACAGGTAGTTGTCCAGCCACAGTCTGCAATTTCGGGAATCGGAGTTGGGGGCACTGAGAAAGGTTCGTTAACCACTTAGCATGAATTTTACTGCAAGGTCTTAGCATACGGCTTGTTTTATATCCTTCTGTGAAAATGAGGTGGGGAACTTGGTGGGAGTGCTGAGCGCTGCGGGAATGGGTACGACCTCATAGGAGATAACAGTCTTAAGAAAAGAATATCTAACAAACTTGTTAAAATATGTGCATACCTCGGAGCAGTCGATCATATTATGGATATTCTGGCCGAGTATCTGCAGCTTCGCCATGGCGTCCTTAAATTGAGTTTGCATGCGAGTCTGATTGTCTAAAACAGCATACATCAGATTCAGAAAGGTTCCAAAAAGAACTGGTAATAGGTACCTATCATCATTTGCCAAAGACAAGCAGTTCGAGAATCTACCAAACAAACTTAACTTACAATCATCAAGAATGAGATAATACAAACCTTGAGAGAGTCTAAAGTCACTTTCTAGACGCATTTCACCTTTCATCGGGGAGAGAACTTCACCAGAATGGGACCCATTACTGGAGAATATAGTATGCTACATAAGATAATGATAAGAAGAGGTGGGAATACATACCCCGGGAAAGAAGCGCCTCTGAGCAAGACCTCAAGAAACACCTGGGTGTCACTATTGAAAGAGGTCTTGAGTTACTTATCATAAGTTTTCCTATAAGAGCATACTTACAACGTTTCGACAGTCCTGTAAGGGTGTTTTCAGCGGCAACTCCCTTCAAGTCAACGTAGAAAACGTACGAATCGAATGGTGTTCCAGGAATAGTCTGCAAAGGTTTGAAATGAGTACGCAGAAATATCACGAGGAGCAATATCGATGTACCGGGTCAGTGACATCCTGATAGATGTCCCAATCAACATGACAGTACGGTATATCTGAAAGGGAAGTCGACATACCGCAGCGGCAATAGTATGCGAAGCCATAAGAGCGATAACTTCCGGGGGGCTTACGAAACCAAATTATCAAAGAAAGCCTTTACTAAATGAACCAACAACATACGTGAACCCAGCATCCGCAAACCTTGCTAGGATCTTTGTAACGCTATCTATTAATAAACAATATTGATTCAGTTCTTCGTTGACAGGAGGTCCCCTACTAACTCACCGGTAGGCTCCGGGACAGTGAGATCAGGTGCGGGAGCCTTAGGGGCTGGACGGCCGTACATAAACTGGAGTCTGGGTGCTCCAGGACAGTTAGCAGTGCCAACGGCTGCAGCTAGATGAACGCTAATCATATTGACGGTAAAATCGTTGAGAAATAGCAAGTGTTGAGTAATATCACGTACAAGTCTCCAGGAGTTAGACCAGTAGTTTGGTAGACCGGGTATTGAAGGGCTGTAATGTCGTCAATTCTAGAGCAAAATGTAAATATATATATAACGAGAATTAAATATGTTCAATTACCCTCCATTAGCATCTAAATTATAAAAATTTCTCATGAAATGGAGTTCGGAATCGAAAGTGACGTTACGTACTATAAGCTGTCTCGGTGGCATTGAATATTAATATAGATCCATCTGCGCCTCCGCCCTTTCCACCTACGACAGTCATCAGGTTCCAATCATGTATGAGAGCAGTAAGCTATCAACCGAACCGTGAATAGAATACCCAATAGCATCATGGAAGGCCAGACGCAGAGCAGAACGAGCCTGTCGAGATGGCATAGTTAACATCACATAAAACCTGTAAATAGAGCTTTCATGCCTCCTCATTGCACTTTCCGCCGTCGAAGAGATTGGCTTGCATAGTTTTAACAATAGGGTAAAGGGCTGCCAGATCATATCAGGACAAGGAATCAGGCCAATGTGAGCTATGCGAACCACAGCATTCCCTATTCGATGTCGTCTGCCCTGTCGCACAAGTAATGCGTTTGAGGTGGGCATTGGTGACAACGCCAAGGGCGAGTGTGACGACAAGCAAGAGCCAGGTAAAAAACATCGGATTCTGAGTGTAAAGACAGTGCGAGACCGGGATGTCGTCAGATTTGTAAATGAAAAGCGGCGGTTGGAAAGAGAGCAAAGCACGATTCCAACACTCAGCTGCTTCTTGAGGACAAGCAGTGGTGAAGGTCAGTGAATAGGGGGTGAAGGAAGTCAGAGGATGTTCCAAAACGCAAATGACCGTTTCGTGAACCTTGCGGTATCTTGTATTCCCGCATCGCGATTGGGAAACATGGTCCCCAGTAGTCTAGCCTCAACCCGGCTATTCGAGTGCCAGCAGGACATCCGACAGGGGTGCAAGGGGTTATAGATCGAGATTAGGGGTGCGCATATTGGCGCAATAAGTTTATCTATCTACTCAAATTCTTTTGAACTTTGTGTTCTGGATATTCTCCTATTTTCCTCCTGTTTCAGGGGCTAATTGAACCCGATGAACTATGGTACGTACGCACGGGGCATCGATTAGACATTACCTGACGTTCGAATTGCGACCCTCGCATGGTAGATGTAGCAAATGTGATCTTGAACGGAGTCAAGTTCCTGAAGATATCATGCCCCGTTCGCATAGAAGTTAGAAGTTATAACTTGACCCCGATTAGGTGCTAGCTTTGACTAATTCTGATGAGCCTGCCACATGGTTCAGCGGTTAAGCATTAAGCCGATGAACACGTGTGACAAGGTAAGAGTGATGCAGAAGTCGAACGATCAAGCGCTCACATGCGATCACTGTCCACGACTGTAAAATAGCCAGGTTGAGGGAAGCTACCAGAGCCACAGGACGGTTCATTTCTGCTCTGGTGCCATGATTCGATTTAGCAGGCGGTGGCTTCAAATCCAGCCACCAAGCCACCAAGCCACAAGCCACAACCGAGCACTCGGTGATATCACCACAAACGAAAATAGCTGTCATGTGGCACTGATAGTCACAACCTGTCTAATATCAGGGCCGTTTTATTTGGCAACAGCATGAACACCAAATAATGTGCCTGAGGCTGGTGGCAGCTGGCGGAGATGATTCATCGGGGTCTCAACGATGAAGCTGCTCCTATACAGTATGTACTTCATCGTTATTCTGGCCGCCGAATACCCTGTTGCTAGCTGTTTAACAGAATTCCAGGGATTCAGGGCTTTCCCGCGAGTTACACTTGCTCTTTCAACCAACTTGTAATTGGACGCATCAAGCTGAGGTAAGTCCACCGATGCGCGGTTTATAAGTAATGGGGTGATATTTTTCTCATTGTAAGTCTTCCTGGAGCAGGAGAGTGTAATTTTAATCGCGCAGAAGAATGTCCATCGTGAAATGTCTAGTTCTCGTACGATCGACATCTTACCGCA
This sequence comes from Nidularia pulvinata, assembly GCA_036937195.1. Classification (NCBI taxonomy): domain Eukaryota; kingdom Fungi; phylum Basidiomycota; class Agaricomycetes; order Agaricales; family Nidulariaceae; genus Nidularia; species Nidularia pulvinata. The sequence goes on along the minus strand of JASFDH010002344.1, from coordinate 709 downwards.
TCTGTTTTCACATCAACGCCAATGGGCAACGTTAGTTAGTGAGTATGATTAAATTTGACCGGATATTTTCAAGAGTGAATTATCTCTAGGTGATTGTATATATGGTGAATGAAGCTCTCCAGATTACTATATGACCGGGGAAAGGCTAGGGATTCACCAAAGCCCCACACTGTGAGAACCTCGACGAGTCTTCGATCTCCTCCCAGTGGAGAAACAATAAAGCGCAGCCTGGGAGCGAGGTTTATATTAGAGGTTTGGGATGATTGCCTCGGGAAAATGATTGGACGTAAAAGTTCACTTACTCATGCCTGCTCAAGCGGAATTTTAGGAGGACTTGACACCGACGACTCTGGATAATCGAAGTAAATCAAGTAACGATTCAGACTCTAAACCCTCGTCTCATACCAATCGTTCTGGTGCTTTTTGACTTTTAATTTAAAGGAAGGACTCTAAAGCATAGTAATATCCCGCGTGGTCTCATGGTCGACTCCACTTGCCATGATTCAGGGTGCGAGGAAAGTTGCAGTACATATGGTTCACGAGCTGTTTTCACACCAATCCTGCTGCTGCATAAGGATGGATGTTTTCTGTTCTCATTAATGTGTCAATGGTACGTGGCTGACCTGTACTTTGGTGTGTGGTCAGGTTCCCGCTAATCCTCTTTACCCGTATCCTGAGCGCTCCATTTCTGTGTTGCGCAGTCTATTTC
>JASFDH010002343.1:0-11204 GCA_036937195.1 Nidularia pulvinata | reverse complement strand
TTCACGTCGGGGTAGAGAGACGAAGTGACTCCAGCCGTGAACGTAGCCTGGTCAGATGCAATGGCGACCGAAGAGGGATCTAGGGAGTATGGGGATTTCCATGAAGTTCCTGCTTCCTTTGCACGACCAGACAGGGCCCGGCCTCTTCGACAGAATCCGGACTGTGCACAAGTCTTGAAATCGTGGGCTTTGAACGCTGTAACTTCGTAGGTGGAAAGAAGCAAGGAAAAAACTCCTAGGATAGGCCAGGACCGCATTTTAGCTAATCCCTAGCACAGATGTATACTAGGGTATGCGTTGAACCAGGGAGTTGAGGACTGAATGCAGTGGTTGAGGAACGGGACACGTCAATGACATCCCGCGCGTCGGTGATTACTCACGTGGACACTGTTTGGCAACATCCCGAAGACCAAACTCGGCACTCGCGGTGACGTGCTCCGAAAAGTTGAATGCGACCTTTCGCACCTTTATGAGGGAGCGTGGCAGGTCACGGTCATTAGTCTCCCCTCTTGCTCCCTTTCGGCATCCATTTCTCATACTCGTGGGATTCTAATATTGGGGCAAGCTATATATAACACTCCTGAGGAAGCAATGGAACTAGAGTCCATAATTCACTGCTGATATTATCAGCGGTTCTTGTACCTATATCTGCAACTCGGGACGGACCTCAGCGTGAGATGCCTTCTCAAGGGGACCTCTCTTCAATTGACAAAGGAATATTGGAACAGCAAGAAGTGGTTCAGTCTTCGCTGAGACTTGATCATACTGGCTTGCCTCTCATCCCACAACCAACCGACTCGCCATATGATCCTTTAAACTATCCCAACGTATGAGCCTGCATTTTCTTAGGAGTTCATATAGCTAATCTATTTTAGTGGTTGAAATACACCATTTTGGCAGAAGTTTCCTTTCTTGCGTTCTTAGCTACCTTAAATGTAGCCATTATCAACCCAGCCGTGGTGCCACTCGCCACTGAGTTTCACATCGAACCTGTAACGGCTACATACCAAACTACGGTGGCTATTGGAACTAGTGCTCTCGGGCCCCTTTTATTTACTCCATTTGCCAACGTTTACGGTCGAAGGCCTGCTTACCTTTTGTCTATTCTCATCGGTTTCGCGTCCGCATTAGGGTCAGCGAAAGCCAAATCTTTTGGTACGCTGGTGGTAGCGCGGGCAATTAATGGGTTCGGTCCTTCTGCAGCTCTTGGACTTGGAGCTGGAACTGTTGTCGATGTATTTTATGTGCATCAAAGGGGGAAAGCAATGGGTATATTCACACTCATGCTGACGAACGGTGCACATCTTGCGCCCATCGTAAGTGTTTTTTTTTTTGGCATTAATATGGTTACCAAACTTGAATTATTTAAGGTGGGAGGTTATGTTGCTAGAGACCTTGGATGGAGATGGTGTTTCTGGGTTGGCGCTATTCTTAACGGTTTGTTTATCACCTAATGACAAAAACTCGTGATAACTCATGAGGCATTTAATAATTCGTCATAGGCGCAATGTCCATCTTCTGTTTCTTTTTCATGCCAGAGACGGTATTCGATAGGCCAGATGATTCCTTTGTCGATGAATCCGCTGCCAGTCGCATAGACGATGATAGGGTAAAGCCACAAAAAGAAAATGCATTCACTAGCCAAGGAAACGATTACGTATCTCCTCCGATGAAAGTCGGTGCCTACCTGAACCGCCTTTGGTTCTGGGATCTTGAAAGACCGGCCTCACGCCAGCTTCAGGCGACAGACTTTATTATCAAACCTCTTAGCATGCTTAAATATCCTTCTGTCACATTCCCTGCGCTGTATTAGTGAGTAATCTTTATCAGCCTGTGTAGTCTTTCAAATTAATATCTTATAGCGCCGTCACCTACGGATTCGCGTCTATCGAACCTGCTCTGACGCTAGCTACTTTGTTCACTGAGATTTACCACTTCGATACCGTGCGGAATGGACTTGCCAATGGGGTCAGCCTTCTCGTGGGAGCGTGAGTGGTGCATATAGCTCATTAGTCCCTATGAACTTCATTCCAATAACAGAACTTTGGGAGAACTTTGCTCCGGCCCTGTCACTGACGGGATGATGCAACGTGCCAGAAAGCTGGCTTTGCAGCGGGGAGAGACTGCTCCAGCTGAAGTTCGGTTGCAAGGAATTTGGACAGGTGCTATCACTGTACCGATTGGTTTATTGATGTATGCACTGCAAATATTTTTTATGGATCATTCTAACGAAACCGTTATGTATAGATGTAAGCTTCAACAATATCCAACATCTGATTTCAGGTTTATCAAGAAGCACAGATGGTCTAACTATTCATTTTGCGACAACATTTATTGCACCTTGCATCGGAATGGGTTCGTTCTATCTTTCATTCGGTGCCGAAGTTTCGACTAACTGAGTATTGAATATATAGCGGTTGCGTGCTTCGGAAGTAATAAACAGTTATCCTCCTTTCTCATTGACGATACTAATGTTCGTTAGTCCAAATCGTTACCTCTGTATGTTATACGTATAGTTGCAGCGACTGCTATCGTTCCAGAAGCAACGATGTTAGCCAATGTTTCAAGTCAGATCCCACTCCCTCGTGCCTGTGTATACCGGAATTCATGCAAATTTCGCAGTTTTTTCCGGCAAATATTTGGCCTCACACTCGGATTCTACTCGTTTGTCGCATTTCTAAGACTTTCTTACCATTTTCTTACTTAATTCATGACAGCATTCCATTCGGCAGAAAGGTAATGTTCTCTTGTATCTTTTGAATGTTGTATTAACTACCCACTAGATCGGATTTGAATGGTCTTTCACAGTATTCGCTGCTATATGGTGTGTTTTTATCCGGAAATTTGTGAAATATGCCCGTGCTCAGGCTGGTTTTTTCCCCTAGCATTATTACCTTCTTACCCATTGTCATATTGATGTTCAAAGGCGAGAAATGGAGATCTATCATGGGCCAACCTAAAGGAATATAATTTAAAGTTCAGAGGAACTTAGCATTTCGTCTATTTCTCTACTAGTGTAATTTCTGTAGTCGACGATTATTTACAAGTCATGCCGTTTCTAGAATTCGCGATATATTTTAGTGAAATCCCCTACGCTGCTTCCGATGGATGTGTCTGCCGGCAACCCAGCTTCACATCATTATATCGGTTTTATTTGGCATCCTCCTTGATAGAAAATACAGCCGACCTTATTTTGCTTAATCTTTCTCACGCCCTCATCCTTCAATACCGCTTGATCATGAGTTCTTTGTCGCTTTCTCTCTGGATTGAAATTCACACATCTGTGGGAGCTTTCATTTATACCTATGTATAACTACAGTTACTTTCCCAGCATTATGGGGTCAAGGATAAGCTGAATTCTGAACCCACGGTCGACTCGTTTCCCCGCAGCGGCCAGGACTTCGAAATGTCTCAGATAATTGAATCTCCAGTGGACGACAGTTCAAGTTTAAAGCAACAGGAGACGGTCAAAGAGAGTTCCCTTAGATTGGATCATACAGGACTACCTCTTATTCCCCAACCAACTGATTCGCCATATGATCCTCTCAATTATCCTAGTGTACGGCAACACCTTTCTGATATTCAGCTCAAATCAACTAATTTCTTCCATTTACTAGTGGTTAAAATATGTGATTTTGGCACAAGTATCATTCCTTGCTTTTGTGTCAAATTTAAACGTTGCAATCATCAACCCGGCTGTGGTACCTCTGGCGGCAGAATTCAGCATCCAGCCTGTAACTGCTACCTACCAGACTACAGTCACAATCGGTACTGGAGCTCTTGGCCCGCTTTTATTTACACCTTTTGCCAATGTCTACGGCAGACGGCCAGCATATCTGTTGTCTGTGCTCATCGGATTTGCTTCTGCACTGGGCTCAGCTAACGCCAAATCCTTTCGAACGCTCGTTCTTGCCCGTGCAATTAATGGCTTCGGTCCTTCAGCATCATTTGGCTTGGGAGCCGGTACAGTCGTAGATGTTTTCCATATGCATCAGAGGGGAAGGGCCATGGGGATATTTACGTTGATGCAGACCAATGGAGCCCACCTTGCGCCGATTGCAAGCATTTCTCCATGCATTTCAAAGAAAACACGACGGCTGATGCTGATGATCTCTTAGGTTGGCGGTTATCTTGCGAGAAATCTCGGATGGAGATGGTGTTTCTGGGTTGGTGCAATACTCAATGGTATGTCCTTCAAACATATCTGACAATTCACATTTAAACAGATATTTCAGGTGCCATGTTCCTTATATGTCTTTTTTTCATGCCGGAAACGATTTTCGATAGACCAAACGATGCTTCAGTGGACGAATATGCGGCTGAACTGTCGGAGGATCGACTGAAATCGGAAAGCGAGAAGAAAGAGCTTATTCAAGGAGAATATTATGTTTCACCTCCAATAAGACTTTCGACCTATCTGAATCGCCTTTGGCTCTACGATCTCCAGCGGCCTGCATCTCGGAATTTGAAATTGACCGATTTTATCGTCAAACCGCTCAGTATGCTCAAATATCCCTCTGTCGCATTTCCCGCTCTATATTAGTGAGATTTTTTTCTATACTAATATACAAGCTGATATTTTGCCAGTGCTGTCACCTATGGTTTTGCATCTATTGAGCCCGCTTTGATTCTAGCTACGCTATTCACGAGACTCTACCACTTTGACACCGTTCGCAATGGGTACGTCTGAAATATAGAACAGATAATTAAATCAACTTACCGGCTCACCTTAGCCTTGCTAATGGACTCAGTCTACTTTTGGGAGGGTGAGTGCATAATATCGTTCAGAAACACATGGGCCTCGGGCCTTATGTTCATTTACCAGATCTTTGGGTGAACTTTGCTCCGGACCTGTAACAGATCGGATGATGCAGCGCGCCAGAAGAAAGGCCCTCGAAAAAGGAAGGACAGCACCTGCTGAGGTCAGGCTACAAGGAATATGGACAGGTGCAATCTTGGTACCAGCAGGTTTAATGATGTGGAGTGTTCATCAACTTTATTTGAGCTTTACGGCTGACTTGAACAACGTTTTGTTGACAGATGTAAGAAATTTCAATGGATGGTGAAGCAGAAATTAAATGCAAAGAGCTTCAGATGGTCTGACTGTACATTTTGGGACAACATTTATCGCCCCCTGCATTGGAATGGGTTCGTAATTTCTATCATTTCATATGATCTCGCATTTAAGTCCTAATAGTGATTTAAATAGCGGTCGCATGCTTTGGAAGTAGGCCCTACTCAAATTTGAAGCAGGTTCTATGTTGATGAATGAGATCAACAGTACAAATTGTTGCTTCCGTGTGCTATACTTACAGCTGTAGTGACTGTTACCGTTCACGAAGTAACGATGTGAGCCAATGCTTCAAGTGAGAGTATTTTTTATTAACATGGAAGCTGTCTGAGCACCACTGTCTACAGCTTCTTTCGGCAGATATTTGGGCTTACACTTGGGTTTTATTCGTCTGTCAATGCTTTTCTCGCCTGGGTATTTGTACTGATATAATTTATAGAATCCCGTTTGGTGACAAAGTAGGTTCTCCCTACTACCTAGTTATATTATTTTACGTTGTGCAAATCATAGATCGGATTCGAATGGTCATTTACAGTATTTTCTGCAATATGGTATGCTTCTTAAGTCCTCGGACTCTCCTGTATTACTTTTTCTAACGGACGCTGTCTCTACAAGCGTGGTGACTTTCTTGCCGGTTGTCGTGCTAATGTTCAAAGGCGAGCATTGGAGAAGGATTATGGGCGAACCAAAGGAAGCTTAGCGAACTATGCTGCCGCCAAAGCATGGAACTTGAAATCATCATCTTTATTTATCTATTTCGCTGCGTATCTACTATGCCTTACTATCCTAGCTAAGCCAAGAAATAGGCCAAAGAAATATGAACTAGTACATAAGATATAGCTGTTGTACAAGTGTCCAGCCTAGGAGGTCGTTTTAATCTTCCTTTTCCTTTGACTGGTGACCCCGCAACTCCCCAAAATACATGAAATCAATGCGTTCTCTCTCAACTACCTTTCCTATTACTTCTGTCCTCCAAGGAGTGTCGGTCGCCGCCTTGTATTCTGGCGACTCAAAAACGGAGCGCGAGCCCCATGCATGCAAAGCAAGATACGAGGGGGCACCTCCTGTCGATGCTAACAGCACGTAGCGTTTAGATGAAAGCCAAGAAGGCGTACGGCGAAGCATTGGGATGTGTTCGTCCGAGTACCATTGGTTGAATATCTTGTCGGCTTCGGACGCAGGTGTCATTGCATTCAGCACGAGAATATGCGGACCATGCACGATCGATTGGAGAGAGAGAGAATTTCCATCGACTATGGGCTCATATATACGACACTCCACTGTTCTGCTAAGCAGTACTCCAATATTTCGGGCGAGCGTCTCTAATTCACTAGTGATTGCAGTCTCTACTGTGGAGCAAAACAGACCGATAACTTTCGGTGGAGATGCACTGCTGCCTTCCTCGGATATAAACATAGATCCATATTCGAACATTCCACGAATGCTGTCTAGGACATTCTCTGCACATACGTAGTCGCAAGCATTCGTTTCAATTACGTTTTCAATAAAATAATTTTCATATGCACGCACCATTGATACTAGTACTGCTACTTATGGGGTCCTTCGACCTAGCGAGAATTACGAGAAGCTTAGCGGTGCTACCATCTGCAGCCGAGGATGTCATTATTGGGCAGTGATATGTAAAAGCTGGGTAAGTGTCAGTGTTGTAGAAGGGGATCGTGGAGGTGTGGGAGATCACAGCTGACATCATAAGTTACAAGCCGCGCCATCAAAGATCGCATTCAACATTCTTGAATGGTTAAAGCAATATCACAAAACCCGAGGCTCTGGAACAGCTCTGGAGTCTGCATAAACATAACACCGCCCTTGGTAAGTGAATGCTGGTCACAAATTTTAGAGATCAAGTACTCACATTGGACTCCAGTGCATGTGTTTTATCTGCTCAGTCATCCTTCCAAATGACGTCCACGTCGAGACCAGTTGCCGTAGCCTCTAAAATCGGCAACTTACGATCCTTCCCATTGCATTTTGACATAGCTACTTCGTCAATAGAAGTCAAATCTGGTTCAGAGCGCATTTTTAGAAGGGACAAAAGCATGTCAAATGTCATGCTCTCATCCCACTCCAAACCCCCATCGAAATTGATATTTTCAAATTCAATTGCACGTAGAACTGGAAGCATCGTGATGTGAACCATAGGTTGACCCCCAACCCACCAATTGAGTCCTGTCAAGAGCCGCAGAAGTAACCCGGCAGCCTTGTTCGAGTGAATTTGCAATACCTCAATCTCGGTGGTGGCATGCATCAAGTCTCCAAGTGGTGTGTTGAGAGAGAACGGTGTTCCATCAGAAATTTTCACTTCTAGTTGATGGACTCCTTTGATCGCTAGATTCTTAATGAGCGAAACGAGAAGAGAGAAGAGACGGTGCAGTTCCGATTCATTGCCTCGCCAATCGAATCCGAGGTCTAAAAGACAAATTTCCTCATCATCCTGAACTTTGAGCTGAATATGTCTATCCGTCACGTCCAGATGAATTGAATACGGAACTATCATATCCGGTGGCCAGGAGGATATCATTCGCTGGATACTGTTATGAATGCCTCCCAAAAGGTTTATCGGAGATACCCTCAGATAAGTAAGGGCAAGACGACACGCTGGATGAGGCGAGAGGTGATCGAGGAAGATTGCGAAATCTATGAGAGTCAAGGCATTGGATTCCATGTATGTGATCTGTTGCAGTTCAGGAAGAAAGATATGTGGGAGTTCAAGGCTTTCGGGGTCTTTTCCTGTGGGATGGGTCATCCCAACCAACTCTAAATGCTTCAGATGGCGCATTTGACCTAAAGCGATGAGCCACCCTTCTATCGAATGTACGACAGGGCAAGTTGCAGATCCGAGCAGGGTTAGGTGTGTTAAATTCTGCAGAAGTGGAGAACGATAGTTCATGTTGCAAAACTGGAGAGAGAGACGTCGTAGCTTGGACCCAGAAAGCATATTTTCAGGAAGCTCTGGTATAGGTTCACCATTTGTGAAGTGAAGAACCAGCGATGTCAAGTACGGTGCTGGCTGTTGCAGATATGCGCTTACTGCAGGAGAGAATGCAAGCCCCTTCACATGAAAGCGTGCAATCCTGGACATCTCCCGGAAGGCTAGGTCAACAGCTTCTTCAAGGTCTGAATTTTCATCATTTAGATCTATAGCGACATTGAAAATGGCCCTTTGGGAGCGTCTCAAAAGCTCCTTGGTCCAAAGGAGGGAGTCTCGTTTGTAGTTGACGATGAATGCCCATAGTCGTGGGGATTGAAGTGCGATCTCTCTCCAATAACGACAAACTTGTGATGCATTCATTGCCCTCGCTTTTGGAGAGGTGATTCCTGTGTGTCTAGGCCGCATGCGTCGGACAGTAACTGGGCGGCAAACGTTTAACAAGAAGATTTCGGAGAGTATCTCTGGCGGCAGTTGCATGACTGGGGCGTCTGGCGAACTTGCATTCTTGTTTATCACTGTAGCACCATGAGGATCACGGCCAGTGGATGAAGGTACGATATCACCAGATATATTGGTCTCAATGTCTCCAATCTCCTTTCGGGCCTCCATTATCGTGTCCAATGTGAATGCGCTTCGTGCGGGAAAGCAGTAATACAACCTAAAGGATACTTTTTCGTGTTAGAATAACGTAATGCCAGCCTACGCACTCGCTCTGGCAGTATTTCAAAACTCACCGATGTCAAAATAAACGTATCAAGTTGGAATTGGTTATAGGAATACTGGGACAGAAGACTGGTAGCAAGATGATGGAGAGTGGTAGACAAGTGGACGTCGATGAAGGATCAAGACGCGTGGTGTCACTTCAGCCGTCACACATAACGCGCCTTTGAATAGAATGCAGCCAGCGCAGATGGAAGACTGGTGCACCCGAATATATTGACAGGACATGTAGAAATACAGCAGAGTCATTTGAAACATTCTTACAGATCTAGAAAAGTTCATTGAGAAAGGATATAAATACCAATACAACTTGAACTCGAGTAGGAAGTCCGAACGGCAGCATGATTATTTGTCAGTCATGTAGGAAAGCCCGGAAGCCACAGAACCTGCCCTCGAATGTGCCCTCGGAGGAACGCCGACACTTATCCTACTTCCTCGTCGATCACCTGTCATCGAGGGCCCGGGCTCACCTTCCACTCCCCAGAGTGCAGGATCCTGGTATGTCGTTGGGTCATATCGAGCATAAGAGCTCATCGAGGCATTCGATGCTACTCGACTAATGGTCTTCGGATCATTAGTTGGTGGAAGGCCACTTAGAGCCGCAAGAGAAGTCGCGCCCGTATCGACCGCAGGTTGCCGGTGGCGAGATGTCGAAGAGCGGACACTCTCCGGGGGCGATGTCGAAGGAAGCTGTTGATGCTGGAATATTTTCGGGGTATTGGACGGGGATCTGGAGTGCATACTCCGTCCACCAGGGACAAGATGGGCTGCATAAGGTATGCTCTGCGCTGGCGGCGGTCGTGATGGTGAGGGACTTCTTCTGCGATCCGGTTCTGCAGCAGGCGGGAATTGCGTAGGGAGAGAAGCAGAATTGGTCATGGGGGTAGCGCCTCTTCCTCCAGAGGGTGGGGCTGCCTGTGCTGATAAACTCCTGTGTGACGGGCGAGGAGAGGGCGTGAATTGAGGTGCAAAGTCGGCTGGGAGGGTCCCTCTTTTACTACTGCGTGGCGTGTTCGTGTATGTAGGCGCTGGAGGAGCGACAGGAGTAGCTGCCCGTGGAGGAAGGGCTTGGGTAACATGATTGGGACTCAAAAAGTTGTTCGACTGCTGTCCAGGAGTGACAGTATGCTGTGAAGGTGAGGCAGACTACACAAAATCAGCAAAATTTCTCAGGGCTGCGATCGTACTGCATTTACCGGAGGTTCAACGCTGATCCCTATCTGAGTCGTTGCGGTATTCGGATTCGTTCCTAACGAGTCGAAAGGCGAGATTTGATTCAACGCAGCAGCCTCAGGCCTCAAGAACGAGTTATGGCCTCCGTCTGGAGGATGCGGATGTAGAGGAGCTAGAGGAGCAGGGACAGTCAAATGTGCTGGACGCAGGTACTGTCTTGGGGGCGGGCGATCTGACGGAGGCATCTGCAGCAAAGAAAGACCAACGTCAATATAGAAGATAAGCTTTCGACATAAAACGAAAGCGTACTTGTCCTCTACTTGATTGCGAGCGCAATTCCGCTCCAAAGCTTTGTTGAGGTTGAACGCTTCCAAATGACATTGTATCGGAATTCGATCTTGCCCGAGGAACAGCGTTGATGAAGCGTCTATCGCTCATCGGGGTGTTGCCTCTGCTTGCCGGGTCTTCCTTGATCACACTCAGCACGCTGTCTTTCTCCTTCAGCTTCTTTCCTGCGCTCTTGATACTCCGCCCGGACGCACTGGGTCCAGAGACACTCCCCGTAGGCACGGCCGAAGGGTTCATTGCAGGGGTACTGATGATGGGGAACTCGGAAATTCGGGTCGATCGTGTCGAGCCAGAGTCGACGGACATGGCACGCTTCGAGTGCGCATAGTCCCGTGCGCGCACTCCTGGAGGTTTGTTCTGGTACCATGACTGTCGAGGTTGAGGCTGGAACTGGTAGAGGTCTTCTGACTCATTTATAGTATCTGCAGTGGGCGGGGCGGGCTCTGGTTCATCATCGGGGTCAATCACGGGTCGAGGCTTGTTCTTCTTGCGGAAGCTCCAGGAACGATACCACGACGCTGCCTGCTCTTTGGTCTTTGCTAATGAAGGCCGTCGAATGGACTGAGTGAATTTCACGCCTTTGCGCCCACTCACTGCAATTGGAGTCGGCGCAGGTCTCATAGGCGCACGAGGAGCTGGTGGTAGAGCGGAAGGTGGTCTGTTATTGAGTTCCCGATGCTGTTGAGCTGTCACCCATTCAGTCTGAGGCGGAGGCGGAAGTTGGTAAGATTCGTTGGTATTGAAGGATCGCGCCAATACTTCAGTAGGGGGTATATCAATCTCATAGCGTTGGATGGATGGAGAATACGATCGAGGATGGGGTTCTAGTGCGGGAAACGGTTGTGTCGAGGGAACATACATCGCGCCTGGCATGGGGTGAATGATGGGTTCAGGGGGAGGTGCTGGTTCGGGCTGAGGCTCTGGCGGAGCAGACTGATGATA
>JASFDH010002342.1:0-11214 GCA_036937195.1 Nidularia pulvinata | reverse complement strand
GCAGAGGAAGTGGCTCGCTTAGCAGGCAATAAAGAGTTGCCTCCCAGTGCGGTATGTGTACTATCGATGCTGGAATCTTGCTGTCTCATTGTGACACGCGTGGCTCTTTGTAGGTATGTACAGGCGCAGACGTAGAGATGATCTTCCCACTGGGAGGTGAGGCCGCATTCGTAGGCCAAATGGTTCGAGAGAGCGAACAATTTAGGACTAGGTGCAGGTGTGCATAGTTCTATCCGTGTAAACTACCTGCTGGTTGAATCTTAATCGCTTCGTATCCTCTGCTCAGATGGTATACCTCGATGCTAGGGAAGCTTTCTTCGGTGTCCAAGATCATTGCGATGCTGCAAGAACGCTCCGTCAGTCGAACTTTACAGGCTTTCTGACTTCTCTCGGATGCTAACTATTCTTTCTTGTAGATCTTAAATTATGCCATAACGGAGTTTGTACAAGGTCAAACACGTCGCTGGGCGGTGGGATGGTCTTTCACGGATACCCGTCTCCCAGATGTATGTCTCCGGGACTCCTATATTGTGCCATTTCCGTCCTCACCATGTAGCTAACAGTTTGTGATCCGGATACCAAATCTCAGCACGAAACATATATTATACCCTCTTCTCCCCCCTCACAATACTCTCATCTACTCGTTTCCGGAAGCTAAGGGCAAGACTCCGCAACAACTGCAGACCTTGCTCCGGCAAGTCCTTTCGTCCATTCTGGATTTGTCTGCGGAAGAACGGAGGGGAGCCCCAGAATCTGAAGCCCTAGAATCTGAAGCCCCTCCGATTCTTGTCCAGGCCGCAGAGAACACATGGTCCCGTGGTGCTCGGCGTCGACGGCGGCAGCCGCCTAGTAGCCGTTCGAAAGTTAATGGCGCATCTGGGACCTCCGGGCCAACGCCGTCATACCTACCTGTATCCAGACGAAATGGCGGCAATAGCCCTACGGTGTCTACGGCTGGGCGTCAAGTTTCGTCTGCATGTTCAATCTCACCAGACTCTCCAGCGCTGGTGTGCGGCGTGTGTTGGACACCTGCATCACTGGAATTCCAATGGATGTATGGACGAGATCGGGCTCTATTCGAGAGCCTTGTGAGCCATGTTGAGAGAAAAGTTAGAGTATCTCTCCAATGAGCCGATGGGGATCCTGCGGATCTTTTCGAATTTATGACTTAACACTGGAGTATTTTACGGATTTCCTCTCAGATCCTGCATAGCATGCGACGAATCATGGCACCGATACCTTGTAATTGTGTTGTCATAGGAGAAGGTAGATCCATTTCAAGTAGGCGGATTCCGTACTTAGGCATGATTCAAGTCCTTTAGGTAGGTATTAAAAAGCATTCGGGAAATTCAATAGCAAACGATATGGGTTCAGATATACATAAATTACGTGGAACTGCAAGTCCATGATTCCGGGCGCCACTCTGGGGCGCACTAGTTGTCTGATGTAGGCTGTGCGAATGCAGAAGATTCTGATCGCCGTTAGTGCTGATTCCAACCGCGGACTAGAATACATACTATCTCTTTGCAAACTGGAGAACTGTTAAGTGCATGTACCTGTCTTGGAAATGTCTAGACATACCATAGACTCCAGCCCATTATGATTCAACTTCGCACGCCTCGTCAAGGGTCTCTTCCCTTTGTTCTGGTGACGAGCACACTTCACCTCATCATCGAGATGTACCGTGTCCTTCTTCAAGCCAGTGAGATCCTCTTTCAAGCTCGCCACGTCTTCGTTCAATCTGTTGACCTCCTTCTGAATCCTCCAGAGCAAGGCAACTACAAGAGTGTTTTCCTCCGTAGACACTACACTAGGTTCCGAGTGCCAGGGTGTTTCTGCAGCAGGTGTTATAAACATTATGAGAATGAGCACGCCGACACGTCCGTACACACACTTTATATATACATGCAGTTAAGCATCTGCTGACCTGCCTGGAGCCTGTGTGGGATCCAGAGAACAAACCGTACGTGTCTAGATGATCTAGAACAAATGGGTTGAGGCTTAGATATGCAGTCACGATCACTATCCATCTACCACGGCTTTTCGGAAGCCCATGTGGGTAACTTTCGCAAGCAATTATGGATTTTTCTCAACTACAATAGTAGCCTCAGACGAGTCGATACCTATTCACTTAAAAGAACCTAATCACGGGAGGCGAGTCATTTTGTCTACCCACAGGAAATGCTCATACAGACTGGCAGCATGAAGCAAGATGTGCCGTTAACTGGGTTTCTATATTGCTTGGTCTTCAACATTGATTAGCGTTTTAAAGTGTCGATTGATGAACTCCCAGGAACCTGCAAGGCCAGGGACGGGAAGGAAGTTGCGATTCATGGGTAAGGTATGACTGGTGACGTAGATTGACCAGCAGATTCATACGAATCAGGCGATAACCTGTAGCTCTAAGTGGTGCCAGGTGTGCGACATAGATATAATTATCCGTTGAAAATAATGCTGAAGTAGCGAGAGGGCGTAAGCGTATCCAATGCAGTTTTCTACAAGGGTGCTTCGTCATGGGATAACGGTTCGTCAGAGAATGGCGGACGTAGTAGTGAGAGCACTTAAACGCCTCCACCACTCTTTTCCACAGGAATACTCAGTCGTTTACGCTTATTCGATACAGGCGCAGGCGCGAACGCGACGTCCTTCAAGTTCCCGCAGATCTGACAACGCAAAATCAATGCACACTTAATGGTAACGACGCAAGCAGAGCGTACCTCAATCAACTCATCGAAGTCCATATCTTCCCGATTCTTGAAGCCCGCTTCCTCGAGAACGTAATCGTAGTCCTTCTTCGAAATCTCCGCGTAGACAGGAACCTCAGCTAAGATATCCAGTAGCTCTTCCTTCTTGACCTTCTCCCCCACGGCGCCTTCCTTCGTGGCCCGCTTCTCGAACGCCAATCGGAGCGCAGCAACCTCTCCGGCTTCGAACCTCGAGCGGCCATACACCCACTCCTTGGCCCCTGCGCCATCAGCGAGTCCGACGGCGTGTAGTGTCGCCAGCCCGGCCTTTCAGAGCGCCATCTCGGTCTTCTCCAGGAAGCCCCTAGGTTCAGGTTCCGGCAATTGGGAGGCGTAACCGGGCGCAAGACCCATGCTCTCCAGGAACTCGACGCCGTTGGCGATCTGCTTTCGTCGTTCGCTTAGGGACCAGCTGAACTCCTCAGCCATAATATCGACGACGTGGGGGAGGGCTTCGAGGGCAGCACGAGCGTTGAGAAAGGAAAGGCGGGTGCGGCGGGCGAGGACATCAATAGCAGTGAGTGCATATTCGTGGCGGACTGCGTACCGTACCTCGGCTTCAATGACTATGAGGAATGGCATAGAGAGTTAGGTACTAGATAAAAGAAAGATATCGAAGGCGTACATGGATAGGAAGGAGAGAGGCGTTTCCCGTGTAAAGGCCAAGTTTCGCCTGTGGGCTCTGCAAGAGAGCATACAGTCCAAGCCCGGTCACCGTAGTTTTCCGAGAGATGATGCGCGACATCAGTCTGAAGTCCGTACTGACAACATCGTCATGGTTAGTCTCAATAGCACAGCAAATCGCGGAAAATCTTACAGTCTGGATCAACCCAATGAACATATTCCGGCTCCACCCATCGCTCCCCACCAACCTCAACTTCTCCGTCACACACCCGCTCTTCACCTTCCCTTCCAGCTTAAACGCCCCTACAGCTGTATCCACCGTCTCCTTCGCCATCTCCCTGTACGTCGTCCACTTCCCTCCAGCAATCGTCAATAACCCACTTTCGCTAACATGAATCATGTGATTCCGCACAAGCCCCTCCGTGCTCGCTGCACCGGGGTTGCGCACCAGTGGTCTGAGCCCGCTCCACGCGCTCAGCACGTCCCCGCGGCGCACCTTGATGTCCGGGCTGAGGTAGTGCCTTACTTCCTCGAGGACCCAGCGGATGTCCTCCTCGGATGCCTTGGGATCGCGTTCAACACGTGCGGGCGTGTCGGTGGTGCCGGCGATGGTGTTCCCTTGCCAGGGGAGGAAGAAGATGACGCGCCCGTCGGAGGTGGCGGGGTCGAGGAGCCCCATTTTGCGTGGGGAGTAGTAGTTGGGGAGCGTGATATGGACACCGGAGGAGGGTTGCACGATGGGCGAGTGTGAGGGGTTGTCGAGTGTGAGGAGGGCGTCCGAGAAGGGGCCCGTGGCGTTGATGATACCCTACAAGTCTTTATCAACAATGTATAATTACGGTGAACGAGGGGGGACAAACCTTAGCGCGAACATTCCATTCTTCGCCTGTCAGGTTGTCCTTCACCCTGGCGCCATTCAGCTTCCCGTTGGCGTCTTTGTGCAGCTTCGTCACCTCACAGTAGTTTGCAGCCGTCGCACCTAGCTTAACAGCGGTCAACAGGAGGGCGATGTTCATCCTAGAGTCGTTGTGTTGACCTAAACCCCATCGTTAGATCTATGTTGAGCACAGCAGTGGAAGAAATAGCTCACCATCGTAGTATACAACGGCTCCAACTAACCCATCGCTCTTCAACATAGGAAACGTCTCGAGAGCTTTGCCCTTGCTCATCAAGTACGACGTCTCCATGTTCTCTTTGCCGGCAAGAAAATCGTACATCTTGCAACCAGTAAAATAGTAAGGAATTTGCCAGTATCTAACAAAACAAAATCAGAAAAGAAATTCGAAAAGGAAAAGAAAAACACACTTGTAAATCGGTAGCATGATGGGCAGCATGTTGCTCAAGTATGGAGCCGTCTCTAGGAAGATCTTGCGCTCGTGCAAGGCCTCCTTCACGAGCTTGTACTGGTCGTAATCGAGCTCGAAGACGGCCTTCTGTAGGTATCGAACACCTCCATGGACGAGTTTAGTTGACTTGGAGGATGTCCCTGCGTGAATATTAAGCGTGTTTGCTACGATCCAAAAAGAACTAAGTACCTGCACTAAAATCATCTCTCTCTACCACAGCAACCTTCAACCCTCTGCTCGCCGCGTCGACTGCTACTCCACAGCCCGTTGCGCCCCCTCCGACAACGAGCAAATCGAACTCTTCGTCGGCATTGGCAATGGCGCTCGTTTTGATAGTCCCAGACGCTTTCAGATTTTTCAGCATCTCTGCCCGCGACGGAGGCGTCCATGGCGGTGGGGGTCGGCGTGTCTCTTTCGTTGAGAGAGGATAAGCGGGACCTGACCAGAACGGATGAGTTGACGGTGATGCAATAGCGCAAGACTTTTACCCGAGTTAAGGTACCATACTCCTCCCCCTACTGCGAGGAGCGTCCCTCCAGTTGCGTAGCCCAGAGTGCGCCGGGAAAAAAGGTGGCGGAAAACAGTCATGCTTGAGAGCCGGGTGTGGCCACCAAAGAGGGTGGGTTATTAAGAGAGAAAAACCCAGCCTACACAAGTTAAATGCTTTACCAGAGGACTCGAGCCGAGGCCTGATATCATCACTCACGGTCCGGCTGAGTACTTAGCACGGTGTTGTCCGTCCAGGAGGCGTTAACGCTGGGGCAAAACCCCGGATGTCAACGTCAGCACAACGCACGTTGCTCGCAATGATCGGCAGCGAATCTCGGTTTAACTCTCTTTACTTTGAAAGATCTTCGCGCGATAGGACGATAGAGGAAATAGAACGAAAGTTGACCATTCGAAGAACCGGAAGTGGGGTGGAGGGGCTTTGTTAAAATAAAAGTGCACGCCTCGTAGTCGATCACAAAGCAGTGGATTCGCGTTTGACCTCGGTGAGCTCGAGAGGCAAACGGATGAGTACATACAACAATTGTAAACTACTTATATACTGTAAGATCCGAAACAAATATACAAAATAGGATATTTAATCAAAAGCCACAGAAATGTAAACTAAAAGGAAAATGTAAATGAGCGAAATGCAGTGCATCGCGAAACGCTCGCAAACGAGCGCCCATTATTCCAACAGGCTTTGTCACCAGTGATTCCAAAATTCACGCTACATCATCACGGCTAGAGCTCGAGGAGGGGAACATAGATTTTGCGTGACGCATCATGCGGGAACTAGTCAGGCCCGTGTGGGCCGGACGCGCCGTCGCGCTTCATGATGTGGGTCGGCAATCACCGCTGCACGGCTGTACTGTGTGACAGCACGTGACACTCCTAGATGCTCAAAATAAGTGACCCAATGCTGCACACTTTGCAGTCGAGTTTTCAATGGAACTTAACAACTTTGACATGGTGTAGAAAATAAATAGAGTATATTGCATGATGGAATGAATTTATAAAAGCTTATTTGAAACAATATTGTGATACCTGCAGTATTCCCTGCTGTCACAAACTTGTTTCCAGGGTATAACCTAGAGATTCTGGGCAGATAGAATACACAGTAGGGCCAGGGAGAAATACCAGAGACTCCTGAAATATCTCTGGAAATGCAGTTGAGGCTACCAAGGATAGAGAGTCAGAATGAACAATGGCCTCAGCTTATGTGCAGTGCCTCCTTTGTTCCTAATGGCCAATTTACAGATGACAGTAAGTGAGCCAATTCAGGGATGAGAACAATCAGTACTCAACTTCCTGACCAGAGAGTTGGTCAGGAGAATTCTCTGGAAACCAGAGACCTCATTGAGTGCAAATAACAATGATGAGAAGGGAATAATCAAGTGGAGATGGTTGAGGATGATTAGAGGTAGCTTAACCACTGAGTTAGAGAGTGGAAGAGATGTTACAATTAACAAACTAAAGTACTATGGTACATTCAAGGTACTTAAATACTAAGAATATAAGTACCCAGAGTAATCTTGCAAAGTACTTAAATCATACTGATGGAGTGGAGAGGTAAGTGGATCAAAAGAAAGAGAGCATATGACAATGACTAAGGAATATGAATTGAATGTTAATGCAAAGAAATTTACTATGAAAAGAATAGTATGTGTGGCTGAAACATAATAAGTACAAAAATAGAAAAAGACCAGAGTGGAGCTGAGTAAACCTGGAGATGAACAGGAAGTTGGGAAAGCATCAGGATTGATTGCAAATGGTCCAGAGATGGCTAGCACTGAATCATACAGGGATATGACAGTATTTCCCTCTTAGCTACAAACCCATGAGTTGCTTTGAGGGTTGTTGTGGCTGTGATACATAACTAAGGATTATGATTGTGAACTTGAAGTTTAAAATTTCAGAATTTAACCACCATCATGCCAACTAAAAAAATCAACTGCATTAACACAACATAGATATGTCTTCCTCCCAGAATTTGATTGCTCAACACAAGGCTGCCCTGAAGGAAAAGGCATGTATACAGGCAGAGGAATCCAAGAGGCTCAAGGAGGAATGACTTCATGCAGAGCAGGAGACAGCTGCCAAGCTCATGAAGTTCCAAGCTGAGGAAGAGGAGCTGGCATGCATGGAAGAAGCATGGCTGGCATGCAAGAAGGCAGAGGAGATAGCATGCAAGAAGAAAGTTCAGCTGATGCACAAGAGGGAAGAGCACAAGCATATGAAGGCTCAGGTGTTGAGGGAGGAGGGGAGCAATTGATGAGGAAGAAGGCTATGAAGAGGGATCATGCAAGGCTTTAGCAGAAGAAGTGCATGGAGGAGGCATTGGCTAAGGCAGGAGCATCAGAAGTAAGTTGGAGAGCATTTCTAGAATAACTGGAGGGCTAATGAGTTAACAGGGAGCCCAGAGCACAACACTGTGTGTAAAGGTGAGTAATTACTTGGATTGCACATATTTGTTTTGCTAACCATGTTTTAGAAACAATGGCCACTGTCCCTAAGAAAATGACAAAGAGCAAGGGGAAGGGCAAGGGCATCATACAAAGGCCTATGGAGCATGATGAGACCTCTGGACCTGATGATGGCAGCAGGGGCAAGGGCATCAAGATGATGCCTCACCCAAGGAACCCAATGTTGGAGGTGGAGTGGTTATGAGTGCATGGCACTGACAAGTGCAACAACTGCATGCATGGGTGTGGGAGTGTTGGGTGCAGGGGGATGGCTGCACTTGCTTCAACAGTGCAAAGCAGGCAGAGAAGTGCTCATTGGTCAAGAGTGTGCCAAGAAAATGAAAGGTGGAGGTGGTTATCAAGGTAGGGTCATCAAAGGGGGTGAGGGTAGAGGGGACCTCCAGAGCAGATCCAATGCTCCTTGGGGAGATTTTGTGAGGGGCCAACATGCTGGAGATATACTCCAGCTTCAGTGTGAGGTGAGTGACAAACTGCTCAAAGGGCAGGCCCAGATTGTTGAGAAGCTCAATGCTCTGAACAAAATGCTTGGGTCCTCATTAAAAAGCCTCAAGGACATCAATTACTACACCAGTAAGATTGCTGACTACCAGTGGAAGCAAATGGTCCAAGTCCAGAAGGTGCAGAAGCAATGCAACATGCAACTGGGAATATGGGAGCTGAAAGAGGGTTCTGGGTACAAGACACATGGGGCAATGCCTGAAGGCACTGAAGAGCACTCTTGCAAGCAGACAGGGAAACTGGAGTCTCTGGATACACCAGAGGAGGAACATGATGATGCTAAGATGGCAGATGGACAGAAAGAGTAGGGGCTTAGTGGGATCTTGGGGAGGGCATTTGGCCCTCAAATTTATATATATAATATGTTTGTATCTTGGGGAATGAATTTTTTGGATGTAAAATGAAGTTGAAAGAGAAAATAAAAAAGACAAGTAGAACTGAGTGATGAGCCAGAGATTCACCCTGTACTTTACACTCCCCCACAGATATATGTAGAATGTATGTATAGTCTACATATTTATGTATAGTCTACATATTTATGTATAGTCTACATATTTATGTATAATCTACATATTTATGTATAGTCTACATATACTATATGTAACTATGACATTATTTTTCAGCATTTATTGAGGGTCTAAGTCCATGGATGTTAGTTTGGTGCTATCCATTGTTTTGGTCTGTGGTTTCAGCCATGTTTCTGTCTGAAGTTAGTGGTATTGTTTTCTGTACTCACTTGTTTTGGTCTTGTATGTGATATTTGGTTGTTGTCTGAGGTCTGTAGTCAGTAGTTTCTGATCATCATTCTGTCTGAAGTCAGTGGTATTGTTTTCTGTAATCACTTGTTTGGTCTTGTATGTGATGCTTTTGGCTGTTGTCTGAGGTCTGTAGTCACTGGTTCTGATTGTTAAATTGCCACTGACAGAGTCATACCTTGCACACAATGGTTTTGGGGGATCACCAGTCAGGCTTCAAGTGGGCTAATATATGATATTATTCAGCAAATATTAGGATGTCTGCTTTCTCACTGCATCAACTGAGCTGATTGTCTTGAATTAACCATTACCACATAGCTCCTTCCTTACTCACTGAACCACCTTCCTTGGGCTCTTCATTGTCAACAAGTACTACACTTGTGTAGATTACTAGCAGTCCCTCCTTTTCTGCCTTGAAAAGCCCTTTCTTGCTGTCAGGCCTTTTGTTGCTATGAAGCAATTCATAAACCCTAGTTCCCTGTTATTACTGTCTCATAATCCAGAATTACTTTCTTATCATAAGCCACCATGCAACACTGCTATTTTTCTCTAATCACTGTCTCTCCCTCTCAGGAACATGTTCAAGCCCAGTGGGATAATTCTTGTCACATAACCTTTGTTGCTACTTTCTTACAATCCATAATCCCTATCTTTTCCTTTGTTAGTTATTACCCTCTGCCAACAAGCATTGTGCTTCTATTCTTGTTGTCTGGCCCTTTGTTGAAGTTGGCTCTTCATCATTTCTTCAGAAGTCATTTCCTCTTCCCTGCCCCTACTGCTGGTAACTCCTCCTTACATATATTACAGTGAGTTCTTCCTTTATTTGTTTTTACTTTGACAATAGCTAGTCATTATTATATGTTCTCATTTCCTCTTTCCTCTTGGCCTTTTTAACATAAATAATTCACTCTTGCTTCCTTTCCAGCTATTAATTCATTGGTTTTAAATGATTCTGGATAATTTGATACTCTTGACAATGATAATTTTTTAATCCTCTTGTATCTACAGTTATTTTAAAATAAATAAATCACCATAAAGCTGCCAAGAGAGAGCCAGCCCATAGGTCCACATAGATTGAATAGCAATGCTCTCTTCACCTGCTGTTGACATCCAAGTCTGCATTGCATCTCCAAATGTGGGCAAATTCTGCAAAGATATATGGGCAGTGGGGGGATTGAGAGATATTTTGTTCAGATGCTATGGTGGTCCTACACATCCAATCCATGATGTGGCTTCCTCATGAATGGGGGCATGTTCTTGCACAGAGCATAATACTCTTTCATCTTGAAGCCCTGCCCAATAAATCCCATACACCTTAAGCTCCTTGTCTGACAATTGAGCTTCATCAGGTGGAAGTTGATGACCCCATACCCCATGAACAAACATGTCAAATCCAAACATATCTGCAGGTGAAAGATTTGGGCCATTCCTTATCTGCATCCAGTGATGATTCCATGATTCAGCAAAAAATGATAACTGCTGATTAATAGTGGGGAGGAATAAGTAGTGAAGAAGCCAGATATGATGAGAATTATTGATGTTGAGGCCATGGTGAAGTTCAAGCTCAATAAAGGCATCTACCCATGTGCCTCCAAGTTGTGCTGTAACATCAACCCACAGACATTCTATGTGCACATTATGCATACTCCTGTAAAAAACATAAATATAATATAATATAGAATATGCATGCCCACCTACCTGCCCCATATATAAGACCCCTGCTGTTCTCCCTGATTACTTTCCATCCATGCTGCTACCAGGAGGTTTTCAACACATGGTCACCTCTAAGCCTTGATGGAACACTATAGATGGCTGTGGCACATAAGAAGAGATCTAATACTATTTGTCCTGTATTGTTGTCACTTGCTTATAGACCAGTGATAAGGTGAGAATATCCATCAACAAATCCATAAACAACATCAAGCATGGTGATTCCAACTGTGCAATAATGCCTACACAATCTCAATAAGAGGTCATCAAGTGCAAAGTCAGAAATATCAGACAATGGTCCAGTATAGGAAACAGTAGATCTATGCTCTGCAACTCTCGATGCTTCAGGTATATCTGCAGGGAAGTTGGTAGGGATTGGGAAGGTGGGATTAAGAAGTGTATCACCAGACTGGCCACTTATCAAGTTTCCAACTGCTATATCTGGCATATCTGGCCCATCAAGAGTATCTTCTGATGTCTCCTCCACTGCAGTACTTTACACTCCCCCACCATTCCCATGGGATTCCCATGGGAATGGAATGACTCCCTGCCATTCCCTGCCATT
>JASFDH010002341.1:0-11215 GCA_036937195.1 Nidularia pulvinata | reverse complement strand
AGATTCGAAAAAAGCATGTGCGTGCAAGGTGCGTGCAGTGCGTGCAAACTTGCACGCACTTGGCACGCACCTGGCACGTATCTCACGGCACTTTCTAGTTGCCCGATTAGCATGTATCAGTGTGCAACAGTGTAAACTCAGTGGATTTGCACACAGTATTAAAATCGAAATTACTCCAATTGATGCAAAAATCATGCTTTACAGCATGGATGTTGTCTGATATCATCCAGTGTAAGGTCTCATGAGATCAAATAAGTTTTCACAAGCAAATGTTTCAATTCAAAACCAGGTAGAATGTATATAAAGATGTAAAAATAATTATAAACATAGGAAGGGGATCAGGAATGCATAGTAAGCATTAATCCATGTCAATTTGAGTAATGAGGACATGATATAGCAACAGGAATTGAGATCAAATTCAGGCGAAATAATTAATATGCACATTGATCAAACAAAGTCAGATACTGCACGCTTGGCACGCCGATGTCTGGTTGCCCCTCCGAAAGGGCTGCAATCCAGAAAGTTAAAGTTCCCTCAGAAAATATATATAACAGAGGTAGTGAGCCAATACAGGTTTTAGCATCAAGGCATTCAATGAAGGTTCAGATGCTGTCGCCATTTGCCACTATGCATATGAAGTTCTCTCAATGGCAACCGTGTTGGTCTTTTATTATATCAGCCGCCCTTTCGGCTACAGTGTATACCAATGCTTGAATATGGCATTCAGGTATGACCGGCTTTGTAGTAGGACGATGAGACCACAGTAAAACTTTCAATCGAGAGAACTCACAAATACTGATGCATCAACAATACGTAAACCTGCTGCTCCTTTTA
Organism: Nidularia pulvinata; assembly: GCA_036937195.1. Classification (NCBI taxonomy): domain Eukaryota; kingdom Fungi; phylum Basidiomycota; class Agaricomycetes; order Agaricales; family Nidulariaceae; genus Nidularia; species Nidularia pulvinata. The sequence continues at coordinate 10,381 of JASFDH010002341.1, read as the reverse complement.
CGAGCAACGTAGAGTCGACTACACCCCACTTAGCTTTCGCCGGAGACATGCTCGCAGTTCCCGCAGGATGATTGACAGTAACGGAGAAATTTCGAGCAAATTCAGCTTTTGCATCATCAGTAGTAGCATTTGCAAGGGTTCCGAATGGAGAGGCAACGAATCCTTTCCAAAGAGAACCTTGAATAAAGCTTTGGGCATCCTTCATAGCTTGAACCATCGCAAAGATGTCAAAGTCGCTGGTCAGAAGTCCAGGATCTATGGCTGGCTGGTCGAATGGGTTGGCTGATGCCAGTGTTACGGATCCACCTGCACCAAAAGTGAGCTTATTAGCAGCAGTCCTGTCCAATAGAAGTCCACTTACGAGAGACGGGGGATACAACAGCAGTCAGGATGCTCATAAAATTTCCTGTTGATGGCTGAGGTAAGGGGCCTAATGGCGCAAACCCGTCCTTAAAAAGTGTGAGCACATGATGATTGAGATGGTCATATAACACCACGTACGACAAATATGAATTCTGTATGACCGGAGTTTGGTCCCGCTGCAGGATCTATGAACTTCTTGAATATAGGAGAGTTCGGAGGAAGCCGCATAAAGCCTTGTGTATTCCCAGGAGAATCCACAAAGAGTCCCTGCTTTTTGGTGCTCCACTCTTGTATTTTCTGGCCTAAGAGGGCGTTATCCCGCAAAACATTATCAAATGTCTCATTAGAGTTGACGAAGAAATAGTTGGGGAGCAATGGATGATCTGAAAGATTCTTTCCAACATCAGGGAGGTCCACCAAGGACATAATATTCTGTTTCTGCAGCGATGCTCTAGGTCCTATTCCAGATAATAGAAGCAGCTGTGGCGTCCCAATAACACCGGCGGAAAGAATAAGCTCCTTGGTAGCAGATATCGTAAACCGAGGAGCTGCGAGACATTAAAAAAAGTGTATCAATGGTTTAAAACACATACCTGCAGGACCAACAGTGACCTCGACGGTTTTGAATACAGGCAATTTTTTATCAGCACCACTTTTAATAATTTTTGTAACACGGGTCCCGATCAGAATGTCGATATTAGGTCGAGTGAGGATGGAATCCAAGTAAGCTGTTGCAGAGCTACTACGAGTCCCATTACCAATTGATGACTGCATGAGGTCTAAAATTTTGACACATGGTCATCAACGCTCGTGAAATAGATTCAAGGAAATTGCTCACTAAATCCAACAGAACTTCCCGCATTCAAATCTTGGTTGAACGAAAAACGACCACCGAGACTTTTACTGGTATTCACTACGCGGCCGTCGAGTTCTGTTGGGAATCCTGGTAAGCTAACTTCAACAGGTCCGTTTCCATGCGCAGCCGGAATGTCTTGGCCTTTGGTATTATGGCCGTCTGCCGGAGGAACCAGTCGAGAGGTCTATAATTGATAAGGAAAAGAAATTTATGGTTGCCATCGCATACCTTCAAATAATACCTCTCGATAGCCGTCGAAGACCACCCCTTATCTTCAGTGATACGTGCCCAGCGGTCCCAAACATCATTAGAACCACGGTTCCAAGTCAAAAGATCTGTTAACAAATTTGACAATAATGTATGCCAATAAATAAGTATTACATACTGATGGTGCTACTTCCACCGAGAACTTGACCTCTTGTGTATGGTATTGAGCGCCGATTAAGGCCTGTTTGTGGTGTCGTGGTAAAGTTCCAATCAAGAGGGGTTTCAGGCAAGGCGACGCCCAGAAATGGGATCATAGCAGTTAGGACATCGTCCCCGCTAAACGGTAACATGAGTGCTGAAGCACCAATTAAAGGACATTACACGCCTTCCTCCAGCTTCAATAAGTAGAACTCTGGTTCCCGGGTTTTCTGTGAGGCGATTAGCCAGAACACAGCCAGCTGTGCCACCTGCAAAAAGTAGTAAGAACATTAGATGGAAACTCTCTTTTTAATGTCGTATCGTAATGACCACTAACCTCCCACGATAACGAAATCATAACTGGATGCAATGATATCCTCTGGCGAATTCACCAACTTAGATACTACGGGAGTCAAGATCGCGAAGAGGATAAGCAATGGGACCATTGTTGCCTGCTGAAGATCCAGGAAGCATGGGCGACTTTTCAACCTTCTTCTGCTGTAATGCGACATGTGCAAGTGTAAGCATAATGACCGTTTCAGGAGCTTGATAAATATATGGTGTGATGAGGAGAAGCTACTTGCAGATCAGGATCGACAATCTGTGGAGGCCCGAGCGAGCAAAGACATTGTGATGGACCAGGACTGAGACAAAAAGGAGAGAAGACCACGTGCCCCATAAGACCCAACAATGGCAAGCAAATAAATGAAAACGAGCAATCCTTTGGAGACCCCGTGCACTCACCGTTGAACTCCCGAGGAGTCCTGCAAAATGCATGTTGCGATGTCATGGCTCTAGAGCGGTAAAGATGATAAGGATAGCCACTTATGTCGGTCTATTTATATCTTTCGGACCTGTTCCTGAATATGTTTTTTATGGTTTGGAGCTTTCACAATAAACAACTTGCATTTTCCGTGTGTGACGATGGTGGTGTCGGAGATGGAATGCAAAAGAAGTGAACTCAATAAACCATAACGTCCAAGTCAATAAACAAATACGCGACGTGGATTAGATTTCCACTGACTGGGCGGTTATCATTTCGGGTATAAAATTGTGTCATGCTTATTACCTTATTAAAAAGCACGCTACAATGAATGTACTCATTATACAAAGCAGCGCCAGAGAAATCTGGCTCGCAGGGAAAGTATGTACGACTGCGCGTTGTGTAGTCAGAGAGCGTGTTGATGCATGCCGATGGTGCCGAGTGGGAAGAACATCCAGAAAAGTGTAAGGATTTATCTTGGCAGGGTTTCTTCACTGTTTGAAAGTCTGTTCGAGGGGGGGTTACCATATTTCCTGGTTTAAGGTTTATTCGAGTGATGGATTGCGACATGGGCGAGGACTTGGACCCTAGCGTGACACGGCAACTGCGGCATTAGCCCCTTAGTTTATTCCGTTTATCTTATTCTATTCGCAACAAGCTTATGGGAAGTCACCTACTACATATACTCTGTCGAGTTGTGCGATATATATTTGCGGTATCTGTTCTTGAAATTTTCCAGTGTATCTCGGCAATTTATAAGTATCATTTGCAGCCAAACATACGTACTGATACATAATCCATGCATATGTCTTGCAGTGAGTAGTATGTATAGAATCGACACTCGTGTGATAAATTTGACAGTAAAAGGTTGATAAAAATCTGAGATGGGTGTCAGAAGAATTGATTGACTGCGAAGACATACTTCTAGTACACAGAATCTCCGCAGTGAATGGCGTTAGAAATATTTTCTCATTTTATCACGTGTTTCGTGGGGATAATGAAGCGCTCTAGGCTTGTTGGACAAAGCTTTGGTATGTTTGGAGACATTGTTCCAACTGGCACGTTGACTCGAACTAAGTGCATGGTGCCATCCATTCTCATAATAGAATAACATGAAGATGATGTTTCAAGACATCGCCATAAATTAGATTTCTTATACTGTGCCCATTGAGGAATGGAAAGATTTGTTAGCCTAGCGAAAAGGTAAGTCACAGTAGATAAAAGACATTATCATAACGATAATTACATCTTGCATGGGAATATCGTTACTAACTTCACGATGGACAGAGACATTGATGGCAGGTGCCATATCTCGTACTTGTTTGGCCATTCGTTGCAGAAGCGTGTCTCCAGTTGATACTGAGAGAGTCAGATCATCCGAAATCGTCGATGGAGATGATCTGCCACCAATAATCCGGACTCTTGCATTAAGGACCTGATGATGAGAATGTAGTTTTCCACAATGTTTTGCGAGCCAATAGTCGTACTCACCGCCAAGAGACTGTTAGAGTACAGCTTCGAGAGAGCAATCGAGGGCGCCAAATGATAATTGTTGTCTTGGAAGCGAAGAAAAAAAGAAAGGTCCAATATGGCGAATGCGGCGCACATCATTCCCGTTTCAACTGTGATCCTGATAAGTTTTGCCAAAAGGAGGTTGGTTGAGCGAAATCCAGTGCGCGATTTGCTCAAGTAATACAGCATGCTGACGGCAATAATGACGTCGCACAGTGCAGTACCACCGAGCCATACCTAAAAATTGGAAAGTTAAAATAAATAAAAAATGCGGTAAAAAATAATTTTTTTTTACAGATGTCTGTCTATTTAGATGGCGTTGTACTTCGGAGAATTCACCGAGAATATGGGCAAATATTCCACACCAGATTCCAGCCACAGCTTGCACCATGGAGAGCTTTTTCATTTCAGCAAATATTCATCATAGACATTGATGGATGACTTACTACCACCACGGCAGCTGGAATCCACGGCTTGTGACTGAGAACCCAAATTCTCCATGCAAAAAATGTTTGGGTCGTAGAACTAACTGTAGGGCCGCTGCATTATTTATGAAATTGCATCTTGTCAAAGAAAATATGTTACTGATTGCGCTCATAACGGGGACACTGAACCAGAGCCATCCGACTGCGTTGAGATCATTCATGTCTCCCCAGCCAGTGCCGAAGTTTCTGAATGCATCCCGGGTGGAAAGGATGGTTTGCAAAATCTCGATCACCAATACACCACTAACTAGGATTTTAGGAGTAGTTCTGTCATTTGGGAAGGATAAATAATAGATATCTATAAGGCAGTTGAGAAGCCTCAACATAGCTGACAGAAATAAAAGCAAAAGCGGTACTAACATGTTTGTAAGATCAAAGCACCAAAGAGGCCCCAGTTGAAGAGATGCCCTAAAAGCTAATATCGTCTTAAGCAGTTATGAGTAATAAGAAAAAGTTATATCGGCTCACAACGGGGCCAGTCCTGTCATGCTTAATAAGAAAAATTAAGTCCCGGATAGATTCAGCGCGATAAACTTACAACTGCGCGATGTTGGGAGGGATCGGTGGTAGGGACATGGATTCGCTATTGAAGTCTGAGGAGGTTACTTGTAGTGAATGTTGATTCTTATAACCCACACAGGAGGTGATCCAAGAAGGAATATTATTGCACATACGTATCTAAGTATCCGGCTGAAAGCAAAGTGGACGTGTGGAAGTTGTCCCCGATATTGATGCGTCCCGATTGCCGCTCTAACGCGATCTCAAACTCTAGAAATGATAGGTCCACGTTCTCACCGTTACTCCCAGTGCCAGAGGGATTCTGATTTGCCCAGCGCCCGAGATGCTAAGCATCAGAGTCCGAGCTATCATTAAAAATGTGTCGATCTCATAGCCAGAAGAACGGAATATCACCCTTGCAAGCGTGAGATCCCGTTTGGCGGAGAACATAGTATAAATAGACGGAAATGCAGGTACCGATATTCTAGCAGAGCTAGTAGTGATGATTGCTGTTGAAGCAAAGTCAGATAGCAAACATCGACACGCATAAGTATCAGTTGACATAGTACACTGTCGCCTTCAATGATAATCAGATGTCTGATAGACATGGCCAAAGTCAAAAATAGTACGGATGAGCCATTCGTTTGAGAGTATCCTTTCACCTTTCCAAAGGCAGAACAGCACCCGATCATCCTCCAGGGGACTTGATACTAGGATCTATGTTCAGGTACACTTCATCTCTTAAATTTTACTGACGGGGTTGGGGGGGGGGTTACATGCCAATGTGACTGCAGAACAGTCCTAATGTAATTACCGGATCGAAGTACCATACGTCGGACAATTTGAACATCAAGAAGATTTTCCTGCGAAGAGCCTTAGTAAATAGGTAAACGAAAGTTACTTTATCGCCTTATCTACATCGGCACTCATGTTCACTCGCTGCAAAACTTAGGAATATTGATGGTGGGAGAATCTGGAGCAGAGAAGGACTTAAAACTGAAACGTTAGGGGCAATAGATCGGTGATTTATTCCAAGCTTCTGAGCGAGGATCAATAACTTAACAAGGAGACTCTCCGGTTCCGGATTTTCGGAAGTCTGAGTCAGGAACATCCCAATACCAAAAGTAAAGGGGTTCCAGGATTGGAATTCAGCATACAGAGTTGGTAGGCTGGCTCAGCTGTCAGGCCTCCTTAAAAAATAGGAAGTTTTTTTTTAAACTTGTTAAAGTGAATTTTCAGTCATAGGAGCTTCTGATTGCATATATAGCCCAAAGATAGCTTGTGGGTGCGAGCTGAAAGGTTTTTGTCCATTTTCTGGTCATGTTTTGTCCCCACCATCTAGTCACATTATATAAGCATCTCATAGCAGAAATGTTTGCAAACAACTACCAGATAGGTCTTCATATTAGCTGGAATTATCTTTCTCAGAAAGTTCAAATTTATCTGATTAGTTATAGCGAAAATAACCCTGAAGGGGCAAAGTCAGCAACAGGTCACATCATGTAAATTAGCTGATTCAGAGATCCAGGTTCCAACAGACAGACATTTAAATACTCTCCGCACAAGAATTTTTTTTTGCTGAGGCCTTCTATATTGCCTGCCACTCAACTTGAATGTGTAGTGCGATATAGGGATACAGAGCGGCCATAGTGTTGTAACTCCATTGCTTACTTAACCTTTTTCCTGGTGCGGCGCTATTATTTACGTGGATACCATCCATGGTATACGACAGGAGCAAGCTTATCTTATAGTCATGCTGATCAATTGCTAACGAATAGATGGAATCACAGCAATTTTTGCCTTGTTGGTTATATGAGCATTATCAGCCTGTGAGCTCATGTATTTTTACAACTAGTAGTAGATGTTTCAGATTACAATTCGCAGCTAAGGCGAGCGGGCAGTCAAATCTTTTACAAGTAGTACATCGAGATGGGGATTCATTCCATTGCTTCAGTCCGTAACCAACTCGCTGAAAATCAAACTTAGGCATCACTTGCTACACATATCTAACACAGATCTCTTTGGTGAGCCGTGATGGCGATAAAACTACCCCGGCGCATAACTGACGCTGTTAACTCTTGGCTACTTCACTTTTATCCCCGGCAAACGTGATTGTGTGTGTGTGCACTCAAACCACTAAACGGCGGGGCCAGTCAGTTTTTGCGCTCAACTTGCGCTTGTGATCCCATAGCGGTAACGCTCTGCCAACATTCGGGAATGTAAATAAATTAACTTTTAGGGGTTACTTGGCGCGTACCTGCCCTGCCAAAAAACTCTGCTAACTTATTCTCACGCTTGGCGATCTAACTTGCAAGTCCTGAAGGTTCCTATTGTAACTTACATCAATTTTATCATCAGATAGACTGAAATATGTCCACTATTTGTGTCCTCGAGCTTTGTATCACTAAACAAATCAATGTATGAATTACTTCAATCCTGTTTATCTCTCTAACATCATGCTCATTGGGATATTTTGGATTGAACCCAGATTTACTAATTAAGAGGTAGGAGAACAAGAATAATGGTGCACTTTTATTTGTGATCTACTGCACAAATCTGCTACAACTTGATGTTCTAAATAACACATAGTCAGCTATACCAAGAGCATGGATTCAAGTGCAGTGACTTCATTATAATAGTAGGAGATAAGTGTGCAGAATATGATAAGAGAAGGTGAAAAACACATCAAGTCCAAGGAAAAGGATAATAGATATCAAAGCAGAATAGTGGAGTCTGTGGAGGCAGCATGTGTCATATACCATAAACCAGATCATGCTTCCAACATTTTTCCAACCTTCCTGACCCTTTTCTGATATTTCTGATTATCATGATACCCTGTTTCTCATTCACCTTGTTACTGTTTCTATGCTAAACAATACTTGGATCCTTATCAGAACAATATTTCTATTATCAACATTTCCAATATCCTGCTGCTACCAAGACTCCATTTCTGATACTGATTATGATACCCAATTCTATCATGATTCTGTTGTTACTAGTTACCAATCTCTGATTAGTTATACAATTGACTATCAAGATATTTAAGTAGCTAGTTCTTGTCCTGTATTGACCACCTGAATATTAACTAAGATATCTGCTTCTCTCTGCTTGACTTCTGAGTCTTGCTCATTCTCTGACCCTCTGACTTCCTTCTGATTCTCCTTCTAGCTGACTTAAGTCAGTTAGCCTCTTTTTCTGGTCTTCAGTACTATCTTCTGTGTGTGGACCGTGTTTGCAAGTTGAACCCATGAGAACTGGAAGGATGCAGCACGTAAGCTGAAGCCAATGGGTCTTGTTAGCATTATGGTCAGAAAATTTTCCAACATAGTGCTATTGTAGCCTACAACCTCTAGTTCCTAATTTTGGGAATAAGTCTTGACAGCATGCAAACATAATTCCAATAGTGAAACAGCCACATCTGTCATACTGTGTGACATGCATATCCCTAGTTAACATTTATAGCAATTAGAACTGCACAAACTATAGCAAAAGATATGCTCATGTACTATTGGCATGAACATGCTCTAATCAATGCAATTATTTTCCAAGAAATACTTTTCAAGTGTTCCATTTCTCCTAATTAGCTTGCAAAAGCCAGAGAATCACATCTGAATTTAATGTCTAATTATTCATCTCAATAGATGTGTCTGATATGCTATAAAACATCATAGTATGCATTCCAAAGATGGTACAATAAAATTCTACACTCAAGTCACACATTTCTGAAATTCACTGGAGGTTAATTTTTTAACTTATCATTGAATTTTACCACCAAGTTAAAGTTTGCAAGTTAACTTGGTATAACTTGAAGTAACTTTACTAAATTGGCTTACTTCTTAGTATAATGGCTTATGCAAGTGTTTTACAGCCAGTATCTTGTACCAAATTATTTCATTGAGTATTTCAAGAAGGCTTGCTTTCAAGACAGAGAATTAAATTATTCTCAGAATGTTGTATACATAGTTAGTACACTTGCACAGTACTGTAAAGAGCACATCTCCTTGTCATTCAAATATCATGGCATATACCTGTGATGCTGTCCAGTGATGCTGTGTTGGATGCTATCACTACAAAGTAATTCATTGAAAATTATGTGAGAGAATGTAAAATATTAGAAAGTCAGATATTTTGAGTATTTTACTTTGTTAAGTTGTTGTCAATTTATACTCCTAAGTTAAGGCACATGGAGTTGTGATAACTGGGCATAAGAAAGGTGTCATGTCATGCTGTACTGTACAGAGAGTCATGGAGTGTCATGGCCTAATCTTGAGCCATAGATTCTATTTGTTTGGTAATTACATTGGCATATTTATGGCATTGTAACAATTCAAAGCATTAAAAGCCATAAATAAAATGAGCAGTAGAAATCAGGTTTATCAAGAGTACAAAGATAGAATGGCTGACCAAATGCCATTAACACCTGAAAAGAGGTATGTAGTCTGTAGGGGTAGAACTGCAATAAATTTGTTTTATTGCCTTACAGACTGTTCACAATCTCTTAAGTTCATGGGGGCAAGCCTAAAGTGAGAGTATATTCAAAAATGCAATACAAAATGAACAGTTTAGGATATAAAATATGTTTGACACTATGCTAGCTAGATACAGTGAATGGCCTTCCTTTTCACTTATTTAGTTACAGACTCATTGAGATGATCTTCCTGTCTCTAGAGCTTGCAAGGTCACTTCATTCTAAGTGTATATATGCCTCTCTTCAATATAATCTTTTAAATCTGCAAGGGTGGTCTTCCTTCCCTTACAGATACTAATTGTCTCTCTCAAAACTAACTAGGATTGGTCTTCCTTTCCCTTTTAATTCCCTAAAGCCTAGTGGTATTTCTTTCTCCTGAAATCTCACCTTTTACTAATCAAGTCAGCTGGGATGGTCTCCCTCTCTCTCAGACTTCTCAAATCACTAACACAACTGCAGGACTTGGTCCTGGACTTTGTTGTATGGCTATCAGTTTGTTACTTTCTTAGATTAGGGTATAAATGAGTTTTCACTCTCCAGTTACTAGCTCTAGCTAGAACATCTAACTTTGAAACCAAACTGAGATATGTTTGTATCTCTGACTTAGTATTGCAGGAGCTGAAGAGCTTATCACAGCACACAGTGTTGTGAGAGAATGGGGGCAAAATCCCTGTTGCCTTCTTCATTCCTTATCCTTTGAAAAGGGAATGAGGTCTGTAGGGTAGATGTGACAATAAAATCATTTTTACTGCCCTACAGATTGGTCACAACCTCTCAAGTTCATTAGGGGCAAGTCTGAAATGAGATTGTATTTGAAAATGCGATACACAATGTTCAAGATAAAGTAAAAAGTTGTCTGACACTATGCCAGCTAGACAAGGTGAATGGTCTTCCTTTTCACTTATCTAGCTATAACTCTATGATATGGTCTTCCTGTCTCTAGAGCTAGCAAGTTCACTTCGTTCTAAGTGTAGATATGACTCCTTTCAATATAAATCTCTTTAATCTACAAGGGTGGTCTTCCTTCCCTT